>JALNQF010000085.1:0-179281 GCA_028456385.1 Ophiosphaerella korrae | reverse complement strand
TATTAGTAAGTTTATAATATTAGTAAGTTATAACTTACTAATATTAGTGCGAAAATAAGAGATATAAGAGATAACTCCCTTATAACTAGAGATATACTAGATAAGTTATAAAATAAGTAAGCGTTAGTATAAATATATACCTTATAAGCTTTACTATACTTTAAAGAAAAATAAGTTAATAAAAGGTTTAAAGATTTATAATAAAAATAAAAAAAATTTATAATACTATAATATAATATATAATCTACTAACTAAAGATAATAAAAAGTAGACTTAGTAGGTATAGAGATAGAGAATAAAGAACTTAATATTAATAAAGAAACTAGATTAATAACTTTAACTTTAAGATAAAGAAATAGAAACCTACTTAGAAAGAGAGATAGTATTATAGGTATAACAAGAGAAATTATATTAGAGCTAATTAGTTTTAACTTAAGTACTAACAAAGTATAAGATAAGTAAGGTAATAACCTAGATTAGAAAATAAACTATAACCTAAATATATAATATAGAGTAATCTATAAATATATATAATAAATTAAAGGTAATCTATAAAGTTATATAAATAGATTAGTATAAGTATATAGTTAGTAGTAATACGTATTATTAGGATAGTATTAGTAATCTAATCTCTAACCTAAAATACTAATACTTAATATTATATATATAATTAACTATTATTTATAGTTATTACTAATTACTATATAAGCTTTTATTATTACTTCTTAATCTACTAATAACTTTAGTAGTTACTTATAGTTAATAATAGGTAGCCTTATTATATATTAGCTAGTATAAAGTACTCTAAAGCTATAAAGTAGTTTAACTATATATACTTAGTTATAAGTAAAATTATAAAAAAGTACTATAAAATAGGTAATATTAAAGATAAACTTTATAGTAGCTATCTACCTATACTATTACTACGTTAGAAGAAGCTTATCTATTATAATACTTACGTATAGCTAAAGCTAAAGTATTTAGAGCTTACTAAAGCTACTATATTTATAGTAGTAGATAGGACTTATTTAAAGCTACCTAGCTATAATATACTATACTACTACCTTAAAGGTTATAACCTTACTAATTACTACTATAAAAAGTAACTAAAACTTAAGCCTATCTATACTTAGAAACGCTAGTAGTTCTATTAATAGTATTACTACTTTTAGTAGTACTTACGTATACTTAAATTCTTAGATAAGTACTCTCTTTAGAAGAGCTCTAGCTATAACTATAAGTAGTGTTTTTAGTTCCTATAGGAAAAGTAGAAGCTAGAGATAATAACTAAGGTTAACGTCTATTAGCGCCTTACCTAGATAGTGTAGGTATCTATATAGCTAGATAAACTTAGTAGACTACGCTGTAGTCTACTTATTATTATAGAGAGAGATAAGTATATATAACAACGTAGCTACTCTAGTAAAAGTTATATTAAAGCTATTTATAGAGGCCTACTACCTAACTAGTAGTAGTCTTAGCTTTTTATACAGGATAACGCGCGTATACATACCTTGCGCGCAACGATAAGATAGATAGCTTAATACTACATCATACCTATAACCTAGCTACCTTACTCACCTAATCTTAACCTAATTGAGCACCTCTAGTAGCATCTTAAGAAGATAATACATAAGCACTACCTACAATATAATAACTCCTTATAAGCTAAAGAGGAGTGGGAGGGCTTCTGCGGCGCGTTGAAGGAGTGCTGGCGGCGTATACCAGGTACGCTTATACGCAAGCTCATCATGAGTATGCCGAGGAGGATTGAAGCTTGTAGGCGCGCGCGAGGCTGGCAGACTAAATACTGATTCAATCATCTTTAAATACATAAAAAAACCCGATTTTCTATATAATTTTGAGTGGTGGGTGGTTGTAAACGATGAGGCGTTAATCTCGTGTTGGGCGCGCACGTGCCACGCTGTTCCAAACTTTTGCGGAGTGACAGTACCACAATATCAAAGCGCTGCAATAGATAGCTCGCATTAGCTCAAGCTTGCCAGAACTGAACCTCGTCGCCCTCAGCAGAATTTCATCTATCGAAGAAATCCCATCCTATATACGCCTAGAGACAGCGATCTTCGAAGAGAAGTCTTCGCTAAGGCTTCTGCCGAAGCTGAATCTAAAATCTAACGCTAGAATTGATAAGCTCTTGTTTGAAGACCAATGAGTTGAGCTATTTTCTTGATGAAATTTCCCGTGAGGAAGCCCTGTCATTAGAGTAAAGTCGATTGGAAGTGTTTGATACCTGTAAACCTTGCGCGGTCATCGCATTCGAATTCCTTGAAAGAGCGCTGGATCGAGCCGCCCAGATGATGTCAAGCCTGGCTCGGCAGTTAGCCTTGATACTTCGAATCACAGTACTTCTTGATCAGATACCCGAGATGAGAACAGATATCCCAGTAGTAGCAGGATCAATCACATCAATCAAAGAATTCGAGGAGATGCGTCAAAACCCTACCCAGTCCCTTCGTATTACCTGTAGAGTCTGGTCGCCCACAATACTGGCTCTGGTAATGCCTTTTCCGATTTCATACAGCGAGCGAGCCAACAGGGTCATCTCGAGGAAGAGTTCTGGGATCGTTTGTCGGAATTGGTGCCTTGGATGCCTGTTGAGAAATCTCCAATGCTCCTAAAATATGCCGATATAAACTAGAATAGGTATGGAGCCGAAGAAGGGACTTTCTTATCTGACTGTTTCACTTCTATGTGCTCCATAAGCTGTGATAGATCTTTTGAAAATTGTGATCATCGAAAGTTCAGCTAGAAGGACTTTTGGTTAATTTTCGGACATGCCCGGCGTTTTTGGGTCTGGCTGAGTTTACTTAAGAAAATCAGTATCTCTCGTCTTGGTATTGATACTAACTGGGCAACTTCGGTATTATGGATAGAGCTATATGTCGCGGGGGCTGACTCGTGATGCTTCATAGAAGGTCTACCCAGAAGACCACAACGTTTAGAATGGTCAACGATTTTCATTGCCAATTAGATGTCGAGGTAAAGCTGCATATGACTATGATGATATGCTTAATGTATGGAATCATTGACTGCTTAGGAACCTGGCAGTTCCCTCACAGTATGGTTCTGCTTCCACCAAGCATTTATCATAATTGTCAAATTGTTTTCATGCATAACCATCGAAGTCGAGTTGTAGTAGATTACTTAAGATATATTTGAGAAAGCCTTACAGTTTTCGGCGCTCAATGCGAAGCCAGAAATCTTCCATGAGCCAAATTCCCTAACATGAGCTGTTAGCCAGAAATAATAGGGAAAATGAAAAGGACCTGATGGTAACACATACAAAGTTCTCGAGTTTAGTAGGCTGGTCAGGGCGGGCGATGGAGAAATCAAAGTTCCTCAAAAGCTATAGTTGAGATTAGTTTCTGGTATTTGTGCATTCGATCTGAGGATGCATACCTGGACAAAGATCTTGTTGAACTCCATCATTGCCACCGACTTGCCAAGGCATTGATATTTGCCGTAATGGAATACTAGATCGACTGTGTTGGCCATATAGGCAAATTTCTCTGGGCTTGCATCTATCCAACGCTCTGGCCGGAACAAGTCTGCGTCAGGACCAAATATCTTCTTTGAGCAATGAATACTTAGAGGTGAGGATCCGATTTGAGTACCCCCAGGAATGAATTTGCCATCGATGGTGTCTCCCTCTAGTGGTACCATCTTGAAGAATGCCCCAGACGCAGGGGGCATGATACGAAGCGCTTCTTTAATACAGGCCTGAAGATATGGCAGTTCGCGAGCTTCGCTATCCTTAATAGGAGACGATATTTTTCCTGCAGCGATACCTTCATCGATCTCGATTTGGAGTTTTTTGTAGATGCTTGGGTTGGTCAGGATGTTCAGCATGACAGTTCGAATAGCGCCAGCTGATGTGTCACTACCAGCAACAACTTGAAGCAGAGCTTCTCCAGATGTTTCTTCTTGAGTGAGACCATGGCGAATGAAGGAGCCGAGCATGTCAGGATACGACTTGGCATTGGGCCCGAAACGTTCACCCACTAGCCTCTTTGCAACACTGTATTTTCTTAATGAGCTGTCTTTAAAAGTGAGTTTTTGGGAAACTTACCCGATAAAAGCACCAAAACCAAGTTTGTCACTCTCCTTTGGGAGCATGCCTCGGAAGAGGGGTGACTGGAGTAGCCTGGCCAGTGCGGGGATGTTTGCAATGACCATCATAATTGGAATAAAGGTCTTCGTAATCTTAAGGTAATCGTAAACATCACTATCTTTTTCGAGATAACCAAACGGCTGTCCAAAAGCCAATTCGCTGATAACATCTAGGGTGAAGAAAGAAGCTTTCTCGCCAAAGTCCATTGGCTGATACTTGTCACTGGTTGAGAGATACTTGGTTTCGATTAGATGGACTAGGCTAGCGACCTGCAGGTCAATGGAGCCCTCCATTGATTCGTTCTCTTTGCCAGAATACTGGTGGGGCAATTGGTCAGCAGGCCTAACGACGAAGTTGGTGGAGTGGATCTTACCCCAGCGGCCATTTTGCTTCGTAACTTGGCATGGGCAACTTCATCGCGCATAGAGAACAAGTTGTCTCGCGTGGGGTCGAATTTCATAGCATCATACCCTGAAGACTTGTTAAATTAAGTTTGCGCTATGTTGCAGGACGCTCTTACAGAAGCCTCTGGTGTATTCGGAGCGGGCCGCCATCATTTTGCGCATAACATTTGGGTCATCGGTGATAAGTTCATTGGGGCCAACTCTGGCTAGAGACCCATATTTGGCGTTGACTTCCTTGAATGCGATAGGCTGGCGGCCTTTGAGTGATTCTTTGACCATCCAACCCTTCGAAAGGGCTGCCCAGAAGGGACCGGGTACGTGGGAAAGGCGTCGCCACTGTAACACCAGCCGCGCGAGACAGAAGATCAATGAGGCGCCTAACACGCCAATGGCGAGCGTCGCTCTATCAACTTGAGCCATTGAAGTGAGACGGGCGTGTAGCACGGGACTGTATACAGTAACCTAAACAACAGCGTGGTACGGGTGCCGACCCGGGGATATGGTTGAAGATGAGCTGTCTGTGCTGTGATTTTGTGGGGGCCGGTCCCCTGATGTCGCTAAGTTGTTGGGCGGCTAGTCGCACCCGTACACGTCAAACCTACTTCTCAGCCGCGCTGGCAGCCGTCAAACCAAGGACCATCCGCGTTTGTTTGCGAACGGCGATACTATACACTATGGCAACCACCGAACCTGAACCAGACCATCCGCATTCCCCCACTAGCCTTGGACTACTCGATCACCAGCACGACCAATTGGAGCCTGATTCTGCACGCAGTCCTACTTCGCGTCTCGCTCAAACACCTACTAACGGCACACAGAACATTGACACGGGTTCTGACTTCGACGATGGGGACTCTGCAATTGAAAGCGTGAGTGACCCCTTGTTCCCCACGTGTTGCCCCTCAAGTCTCGCTCACGTGACCATTGAAGTTAGCCAGTTCGACGGCCTCAATTAGAGACGAACTGATTAAGGAAGTTAAAGAGCATGGTCGTCAATACCAGGGCTACATGGAAGCAAGTACGTGCACTCTGAACCTGCTATTTTGCTCAGCATGACTCGTATCTACGGTTGTCACTGACCAGGCTCCCTAGAATATGTCCTTCCCATGGATGAGGTAATATATCGCTAGCGCATCCACACGACCAATCACAAGCTAACTTTTCGTTTCCTGTCATAGGAAGAGAGAGAGCGTTTAGGTATGTGTTTGCCCTCAGGCGTAAAGAGCGTGACTGAATGGACCTAGATTTCCAACATCATATAGTATGGCTTACATTAGACCAAAAGCTTAATCTGGCCCCAATCGTACACGTGAACCGTGCTCTTGATGCTGGTTGTGGAACTGGGATCTGGGCAATAGACTTTGGTACTTCTTTCCTCTCTCGGCTTCGTGTATGACTCATTTACACTGCTCAGCCGATACCCATCCTGAGACTGAAGTCTTGGGTGTTGATCTGGCACCAGTTCAACCTCAAAAGTAAGCCGTGATCTCTCTACACCGATCTAATTTACTGACGGTATGATCTAAGTGTGCCGCCCAATCTTAACTTTGAGATCGACGATCTAGAACGCGAATGGACCTTCTCACGCAAATTCAACTACATTCATTCTCAGATGATGATTGGAGCTTTTACCAACTGGCAGCGATATATTGACCAATGCTTCGAGTGAGTGACACCAACCCGTACTCCGGTGATCTACCACTTATGCAGTCGCCAGGTTTCTTGAGACAGATGGTTATCTCGAAATCCATGACATCGACCTGGTAATAAAATGCGACGACGGTACTCTCCCTACCAACTCTACGCTCGTTCGCTGGCACAACTACATGCACGACGCAGCCAGCAAAGCTGGCTTCCCTCTAGACGCAATCTCACACGTTCCAGAAATGATGAGAAACTCGGGATTTGTAGACATTGTTGCCATCCCCACCAAATGGCCAATCAACACCTGGCCCAAGGATCGAAAATACAAAGAACTTGGCAAGTGGGTTTCGGAGAACTTTAATTGGGGTGCCGAGTCAATGTCACTGGCTCTGTTCACACGTGCTTTGGGTTGGTCTGTTGATGAGGTTCGCGTTTTCGCGGCGGCTCTCAGGGCAGATCTGCGGAACAGGAAAATGCATGCTTATTGGAATTTTTGGGTCATCTATGGTCGGAAATCGTAGTTGAAAAAAAGATCTGACGAGATACACTGATGGAGAAGGAAGCGTGCTTGGGATGTTGTGTTGGCGTTTCAACAGCGTGAAGGAAAGTTTGTCGATGGGTTTGGCTTAGTCTATGTCTCTGCCATATAAATATGTCAATGGATAAAACCTGCATAAGTAGTATATACTAGTATAACTTTGTGCCGGTCGCAAATCTTATTACTCCCTAGTTCAAATGTCTTGTGAAGGAGAATATATATGCTAATGCACTACGACTTCAAATGATGACGAGGCAAGCACATATCGAGTGACCATTTATTTTTCTACTGTTCCTGCTGATTATATTCAGGGGCTGGTGAATTCGTGTTCAAATTGGTTATTTCTATTATACAACAGAAAGTAGTGATCTCGTATGATACATCATCTCAGAACCAGTCTCCCCAATCTGAATCTCCATCTTCTGCCTCTCCTCCTTGCGAGCTCCATGGGTCTTGGTCTTGGTTGCCATTTTGCGCCCAGGGATCACTCATCTGGCCCCAAACATGCTCATTTGGAGATTGCGTTTGTGATTGTTCAGGAGCACCGTTGTGTGGGTCCGACGTGCCTGATTGTGGGCTCTGATCATCCACATGTCCCTGCTCTTGTGGTTGCTGCCTTGAGCCTCGTCCCATTTGCATCGCTTCATAGCCTGCCATTGTTCCCGCACCAACTGCAACACCTTCACCCGAACCTAAGCCTCGTGCTGCAGCGCCAGCTTCGCTGGCGATTCCTGTTTCACTCGCTGCACCTATGGCTCCAGCACCAGCGGCTCCAGCTTCACCTGCCGCGGCTCCACCAGCGGCCTCGCCGCCTCCCCACCATGGTATCCACATGGGCCACATGCCTCCCACCCCGGAGCTGCTATGTCGACTGAAGTAGTCGAAATCAATGCTGACAGCTGTTGCGAGCATGACAGCACGTTGATCGAGTGTCATACCTGATACTGGGCCCGACTGCTCGGTTTCTTCACCAGCAGAATCCATGCGAAGGGCGTATACGCCAGTATCAGTGAAAATCTCCCTAGCAAACCCAGTGAAGTTGCGGTTGACGGAGCCTATGAGGCGATTGTCTTCCGATTTTAAGCTGAAGTCCCATGATAGGAATGGCTCGTCTACCCGTGCAAACTGCAACATGCCAACTTTGCGGGTATCACCCTCAACAGCTGCAATGGCTTTCGACTGCGATAGGGGCAAGTCACCAGATCCTATTTGTGGCGTATTGGGAGCAGCTGAATTCTCGTCGAGATTTCTGGCCAGGAACATGTTGTATTTTCTCCGTAGTGGTGCCCATTCCTGTTCTGCACTGCCAATGATTCTCATGTCTGCTAGCGCAATGCTAGACGCATTTGCGCTTGTCTGATTTACTATGCTCCCTGCACTCGTGCCTTGCAAGGTTATAGAGCTGGTATATGACCCACCGCTTTGCCCCACGGCATCATAAACTCTGATATTGCTGTTGATCCAACTGAATGGTCTATGAAACCTCAGCACTTCTTTCTCCTCCTTGTCGAACACGTGTGTTGTGAAGCTTCGGTGGGTCCTGAGCATTTGCCTTGCCATAGCATTTCCTATACCATGCTCTTGCTCTGCAAGGTATCCGATATAATTGCCTTGGGGATCCATTATAACATAACGATTTGCTTGCTCAAACCCTATGAGCACGTTCATCATTTCAAGCTGTCGCTGAATGATGAGTGTTGAGTTGTCAAGAAGGCGCATGACAGGGTGCGTTTCTTTGAGAACGCCATCAGGGTCTTCAGGTATAAAAACGGGTGTGGCGAGGGTGTTGTCACCGCTTGGGGTTGTCGCGAGAGCATTGGACACAGCTTCGACTTTAGAGGAGGGTTCGGCGGAGGATTCGGCGGAAGATTCGCTTGGCGGTTGTTTGGATGAGTAGGCGGGCACTCTTCGCCGAGGCGGGACGTGTCTTGACAGACGACCCCGAAGCCCAGGTGGTGAAGGTGTGGCTCGAGTTGCAAACGTTTGAAGGTGTTGTCGAGGTAATCGCAGCGACCATCGTGCTACGGGCAGCATCTTGTAAGACTTTTATCAACTCTCGATATCAACATATGTTACGCCTTCGGTTTGTTGGTTGCAGGCTGTTGCCAGAGTCGATGTTCGATGCTCTACATTTTTCCGATGAAGCTCTGGATGAGCTCCAAACGATTACGTCACCACACATGAATTTCAGACCTCGCGGCCGCTTCAGCGCGATTGAAAGGCGACAACATGGTATTATATCAATTCCATGCTTCGAGCACGAACGCATAACACTACACTTGTTAATGAGAGTGCACGCGAAGCTATGTACTTGCTGGCCAATCAAAAACCACTAATCTTGGCACACCACAAAATCTCCGTCGCTTTGACTTCCCACTACCACTTTTCTCACCTCGATTTCTAGCGAATTCTGAGGACCAACATCTCCATGCAATCAACAACGCTACGACGTGTTGATAAAAGGGTAAGCTCATGCTTTTCAATCAATGCCCCGCTTGATGATGACAAAATCTCTCATATTGAGTCACTATAACATAGCATTCACTTGTCTGTGCTCTCGTGGCTCATGCTGTATCCGTTACTTAAAGACTACAACGGTATCTGATCAACCAAAATCAACTCCTATTATTCAATGCTGTATGAGGCCATATCTAACATTGTTGTAGGTGCATCCAAACCAGGATCAGCAAGATGGCGGTTGAAGTCGAATCACAATCGCCGAACCCGGAAACCAACGTCAATAGCAAAGATACCTCAGCACAGCTCAGTGGGGAAGCGAAACAGGAATCACCAAGGAAACCACGCCTACGACGACCCAACTACAACCAGATTCATGCCAAACCTCTTCCTGTAGATGTCTACCCACTGCCAGCTTTCATCCCACACAACCCTCTATCCATTGTGCGCATTGCTATATGCTTCATCTCACACGCTCTCTTCCCTCCGAATTCTCACTCAGTTGTCTACAACGCGTACTTCTCGCCACAGACCCAGTCCATACATGTCACAGATCCAGCTTCCATACGTGCTCTATGGGAGCATGGGTTTTGGGGCAAAGGTTCATTATCTCGAAGTGAGCCACAGTGGCTCGCTGGCGAAAAAAAGAGAAGGGGTGTGGAGGAAGGAAAGACAAGTGCAGAAGTCACGCAGAATCGAAGGGAAGAGAGGAAGCAATTCAAACTCGAGAGAGCGAGGGCACAACGGGAGGCAATTGAGCAGCAATTAAGGCAAGAGGGGAAGCTAGATGCCGATGAAGGGATCAGCGAGCTGGTTGAAGCTGGCCAGGTTTGTGAGAGTCCACGAGGAACACTATATACACCTGATGCAGGAAATTTTGTTGTCGTGGGCGTCGATTCGATTGCTTCTGAGATCGACAAAACACCCTCACACAGTTTGCCTACTTGGGGAGCCACCGAAACAATAGCCTCCGGAGAGGTTAATATAACCGATCAGGAACATCTCCAACTTACCCCAGAGGAGTCCTTTTATCTCACGTATACACTGGGCATACTTTCCATCACCCCCAGTAACGATAAAAATGTTGACGGCAGATCCTATGAGCCCTATCCAACATGGTATCTTTTACGTCTCTATGCCGCATATGCCAATTCTCCAGTTCCTGAAGCGAACATCCTGCATCTGGAAAATGCTTTTCAACGGCGCGAGCGCGGTAACAGCGCCTGCCCTGCGATCAGTAACATCCCTTTTATAGAACCAGACAACGCTTTCATCGTTCGCTACGTCACATATCATCATTTCCGCAGCCTAGGATGGGTCGTGCGTCCTGGAATCAAGTTCGCAGTTGATTATCTTCTCTATCTTCGAGGCCCAGCACTTTCGCATGCCGAGTTCGCTGTTATGATCATTCCATCTTATTCACACCCATACTGGACTGAGGCTCCCGGGGATGAGTCGAACATTGAGAAAAGGAATCAGGAGTTGAGGAAGAAGGATTGGTGGTGGCTACACCGTGTCAATCGTGTGCAGTCGGCAGTATTTAAGACCTTGGTGTTGGTTTATGTTGAAATTCCACCGCCGTGGGACCAAGAATACACGCATGATGGGTGGAAAGTCGATATAGGTAGTGCATTGAAAAAGTACACAGTTCGCGAAGTTGTGATCAAACGATGGAGTCCGAACAGGAATCGCGACTAGACCGGGTAGCCGAGTATGAAAGAATTTACGATATTATGAATTGCTAGAAAATAAATTCTGATGTGTACAACTTCAAATATATACATGTAGTAATTAAATAGCCTTGTAAGTGAAACGTCAAAGCTGTCGCATTCAAACATTCAAACCCTACACCAGACAAGATCATGCTCACACCTCTTTATTACCCGTAAAAATTACGTCCGTCTTCAGTATCCAACCCATCTCTTCCTCTAGCCGGTTTAATTTTGCCAAAAACACCATTAACCAGACTCCAGGTGATGGGACCTGAAACACCAACCGATTGAGTTGCAAAGGGAGACACCAAGTTTCTTCAAACAGCGAACGACAAGTGATCAGAAGACCAGCCCCAATTTGAGAAACATCAAAGCGCCGTGATTCAGGGTTGAATGTTAGGGTGCCAGTTGGGGAAGTACAGGCGTATTCCCAGATCATGTTCCGAAGCTCTGCTGGGAGGGATTCGAGGGGTGAGGGCATGCTGTTGATGATGATGCTGTGCGGTAGGGTTGGCTCTTATTGATATAGTGTTTCCTCTACCTCTATTTCCGTTTGAAGGCCACGGACCTCGCTATGAAAGAGAAGCGTCGATATATATTTCGTTGTGGCCTGGTAAAGGTGGGTTGGCGGGGTCGGTGAGCGGCCTCTTGGCGAGGCTGATGTTGTTGTTGTGCAACCTTCATGATGCAGTTTGATTGGAAGAGCATATAAATTCTTGATATGCCATGTTTCAGTTGTATGTTGAGTTTTATTGGGTTCTGGACTTCCCAAATATTGCCGACTTTGGACGAGGTGATAACATCAATGATATTGCTTCGATAACATGAAACGCTATCAACGCAGTGAAGAATGGATTCCAACGTCTGTCCGAAACACTGCTAGAAAATCTGGTCGATTCTTGACCGTTTGATAGAACGCATTTGCGAACAAACCAAAGCAGTATCTTCCGTGATCATTCGATGACCCGCTTCGGACCTGATCATAAGATAACTGTACTCTTCTGGTCAGGAAATGTGCTATCCTCGAATTCAATCTTAGTAATGTGCTGGCCAGGAACGACGACAAGGCCAACATAACGACTGTTCCAGGCTACCGAGGCAGTTGGGTCCCCTGACTCCTCGACAGCTTTTCGGATAACTTCTGCAGATGGCGCACGATACTCATAGGTCAGAGCAAGAATGATATTGCGGTCCTGTTACTAGTCAGTATGCAAGTTACCATCTGGATTTTGCTATGACATGCCACAAACTTGGAGGGCATGATGTGAAGCTTGTTGGTCGGCTTACCTTATCGGTACATTTCATCTGGCCCCCAAACACTCGTCCGTCCGATGTATGGATGCGCAAGTTCTTTCCAATGAACTGGGATAGCCAATCAGTAGCATCAGCGTTATTCATCTTGGAGTCCTTCTTCACCCAGGCAAACCAGCTGCGGCGATTGTTCTTGCTTGACAGCGCCATGATTTAGCGAGACGAGGGCACGTTGTGTGGCTGTGGCTGTGTAGTCTAGTCTAAGATGCACTTCGAGAACAGTGCGGTGGCTTGATGATACTTGGCGGATTTGCGGTGTTTGTGCCAAGACCTTCCATCATACCTCTCTTGGCAACATTTTATCTAAACCTTGGATCACACATCTTGCATCATACATCACACCATGTATTTAATACGGCGAACATGCCAATTGGCACACCAAAATCATAATGTGTTTAGTTATACTAATAGCGGACGATGCGCCTTCTCCATAACCTGCTCACGATCAAGAGGTCAGTTCCATTTGAGATTTCTACGACAAAATTTCTCACAAGCATGCATACACAGGCGCCCTTCCCGTCTACCTGGAACCGTCTACCCCAGAACTCTCCTCTCTCCTCTCTCTGGTCAACTCCAAAATCCTGTTGCCTCAACACCTTACCAAAGAGCAAAGAAAGCTTGTTTATCGTGTCGAGAACAAAGCAAAGCTCGAGGCCGAGCCCGTCGAAATCACTTTGGGCGAAGTCACGCTGCCGCTCGAACATATCGATCAGAACAAAAAACCTTCGCGCTGGCAGACACTTAAAGCTATTATGAAAAAGAGTAAGACATCAGAGGATTGGGAGAATGTGCTGCGCATGTTGGAAGGATTTGAGACGGCTGGAATTGATATCAAAGCCGGAAAACGAGCAAGAACTGTCAGAGCTCTTGGCCTTGCTGGGAAACACCACCTCATTCTGAAGGCGTTACAGCGGCCAAAAGCAACTGGACTACGGATGCGAGAGCCCTATCTGATGGCACAGGTTCTACGCAGCATACATGACAAAGCTGCGATGGCAGATTGGGATAAGGAGGAGACAACAAAAGCATTAAGCATGGCCAAGCAAGTTACGGAACTATTGGAAGATGAAGAGCATTGTGGCTCGGTAGCTCCCGAATTCGATATGAGGGGCAAGCCCCATGTAGTCGCTGTACCAACAGCGCTGGCTGCTGTGCTGGCGGAAAAGCACAGTGGCGATGTTGGTGAAGTCAAAGTGTTGACAGGAAGACTGGCAGCTGCCCTTAAACAGAACAACTATGCGGTAAGTCAATCGCAAGATTTGCTAGCAAATCCAATATTTCAGACTTCTGGCTGACCTCACCAGACCACAGTAGACGTCATCGCAAAAAAGGCTACCGCCACGGAAGCCGACTTCCAGAACTCAACTATACAAACAAGATTTAGCCTACAACTAGTCCAGGACATCACTGAACTTGCAGCCGTTGAGCATGCACTCAAGTCCTCAAGGAAGGTGCTCGGAGACGACATGCCCATGGCTGAAGAAATGCAAGAATATGAGACTAAGATAGAGCAAGTGAGGGCCCAGTGTGTAGAAGGTGTGGCAAGGCTACAGCACAGAGGGGAGCAAACATTTCATAACGCGTTCATCGATTACATGAAAGCCTTGATCCAGAAGATCCAATAAAAGCTCGTTAAATATATGTAAACCTAGTAGTATACAACTGTAAGAAAATTCACGGTATTCCAGCATCACCCGTGCTTTCGCAAGTCTCTGTAGAAACGGAATAATTCCTACTAGCGGTCTGTCAATCCGATTCGCCATATCAAATTGTGGCGATACACATACTCTCTAACAAAAAGAAATCACCTCTGAATCTCCCCAATGCCGTACCGAAAACCCAGTAAGAAAAAAAGGGATAAGCCCGCTAATAAAATACCACCATCCAATACACCCTTTTCCGAAAAAAAAAGCTGCCTAATCCATGCACTCTAAGAACAATGCTCAGTCTCTTACAAATAGCCCATCCAGAGCGGATCCATCGCACTCAGTTTCCTCGGATCGACCGCGACGGCCACGAGGTCCACCACGGTTTGGTTTGCGGGGAGATTGCCGCCGGTAGGCAGGCCACCCAACGCACTAGCCCTCTTGACAACCATTTCACTGTTGCTCTGGACGCTCTCACGCAATACCTCGGGGGTCAACTGGCTGGCCTTGTGCTGCGAGGTGAACCAGTGGTTCATTTCATCGCGCATGAAGATGGAGAGCTGCATCTCAAGATTGGAGTCGCCTTCAGGTTCGATCAGGCTGCGCGCGACGGTCATGACGGCGGGCGCAAATATGCCTTCCATGTTAAGTGGGCCCATCATCGTTTGGAGGTTGGGTGTGAGGCGGAATGGTACGGGCTCGGAGTTGTGCAGGATGGGCTTGCCGACGGCCATGCTGGGGATCAATTCACTGCCCCAGACGCGGCCTGAAGCTTTGCTGATGTTGATTTTCTGGGGGAAGCGTGTGTTCATGTGCATGACGTACGTCATGAAGGTAAGAGAGGCCAATTGGTAGGACAGCGTGCGGCGGAATAGCCAGAAGTCAGCAAAGTTGGGGAATGTGGCACGGAAGAAGTCCTGGAGAATAGTCCGTGGCACGTATTTCTCCTGAACAGCAGCGAACGTTTCAAGGCGAATGGAGTTCGCATGATCGATATTTTTCTGGTCATAATTAGCACCCTGTACCATGGCTGAGCAAGACGAGGACGTGGATATAGAGTGGGCAGCGTTTGGACGACCTACAGGCTGCAATGCCCTGAGCTTCTCAATTGAAAATAACACTGGCTCATCTTTGTTGATACCATTCTTGCGGCAATAATCCTCATAGATGCCCTGCATACTCATGTAGCTAGAATCATCTTGCACCATGCGAACACTCGGGGTGATCGGTACCATAAGCGGGAGATGGAACTGTAAATTTCTTCGTCTCGACTCCTTACGCTTTGCGAGGATTCCATTGAAGATACGGAATAGCTGCAAGATACGCTCTTCGCGACGGGAAGACCTGGCAGCAGGGAATTGAATAGCGAAAGGATGCACACTACCATCATGGCCGCGAATCTTGAGCCGGCGGTGGCAAATACCAACCCCGCGAACAAGCTCAACATCCGGAAGGAAGCGTTCGATACGCACAAAGTCGGAATTCTTGTCACGATGCTGGAGATACTGACCAGGGACTTCGACATCGTCAAACTTGAGGAACCTAAATTCGCTGAGCTGGTGCGTGTATGTCTCAAGAGGCACAGTGAGCTTTCTGCGGTCGAGTCGCTCCTCAAAGCGGTTTCTCCATGTGCGAAGTTTCTGAATGTACTCGTACATAGTCGGTTTGTTCGTGACGAAGTCCTTCTCAAACGCCTTACGAATATGAGGGGGTAATACTGACTCTGCGAACCGCGTGATGTTTGCCTCAGTTGAGGCAGGGAGCTTGATCTCGCGCGCATACAGGTTGGGTTGACGGCCAACATAGGACAAGCCATCATTCAACAATGCCACAATAAGCCTGTATGCATCTTCGTCCGGAGGGCACTTGAAGTGCTTTTGGATTTGGTCCAGCATTGTCTCCATGGAGAGAGCAAGCAGCGGAAACGCCGTCTTAAGGATAGCACCGATCTCCTCCACATGATCCCAAGGCTTCTTCGGTGCTGGTGGCGTATTATCGGCTGATGCTGCGTTGGCGGCAGGCGCGTCCCCTGATGCACCAGCTTCTGCTTTAGCAGTACTACTGGGAGTACCGTTGGTTGCAGGCTTGTTCTCGCCACTTGATGACGCTGGTCGATTGCCGCTTGAGCCTGGCCGAGTCTCGGGTGAACTCTGCTTGGCCACCGGTGAACCTTGACTTTGTTGCTTTGCCTTGGCCGCTTTTTCTTTTAATTGTTGTTGTTCATGATTTTTCTTGAGCGCCACCATATCCTCCCTTGTCGTTCGCAGATGGCAATATAGCGCTTGCGGGTACGTCTTCGCCAACTTGCCCAGTATCGATCGTGCGATAGGCGCCTCCTGTCGTGACAAACTATTAAGCAGCTGTGGAATGTATGTGATCCAGTACCACGCCGGCGTGTCTCCCTTGAATTCCTCGAACTTCTCGGCCAACTTGCGCTCTGGATTGTCCAAACTGAGCAACCACAGCACACGTCCGAGGAGCTTCCTTGACTTGGCGTTCTTGAATTGACTTGCAGCCTCAAGATAGCAGCTAAGTGCTGCTTCAGCTCGCTCCAAATTTTCTGGCTCTTCCTTGAACAGCATATCATTATAGCGACCCCACTCTGCCCATGCCTTCGGCAGCTTAATGTCGAAAAATAGCGCGGTACCGAACGCTTCACCAGCTTCGTTCTTCTGACCCAGCTTTGCAAGGAACATGCCCTTCAGGGTGTAGAACTCTGCTTTCTGTTGTGATCCAAAGTAGTTGAGGTTCGTGTTGTTGATCACGTCCAGCCCACTATTGAGATCGGCTCGAATTTGGTAGTGACACTTGGCTTGTTCTCGTAACTTCAGGAAAGCTTCTTGGATCTCAATATTGGGAAGAGTGTAGATGCGACCGAGTTGGTTGATGCACACCTCCGGTAGGTTGTGCTTGCGTGCCACGTGTGCGAATCGATTGATAATCCAAGCAGTCTCATGGTAGCCGCGGTACGCGAAGGAATTGCTACTTGCATTGCTCTGGTTTGGCGGGAGAAGATTCAAATACACACTATTGATCAGCTGGAAGATGTGTTGACGCCAAGTGACAAGATCTTGCCATGCATTGATGTCGTCCCAGAAGTTTGGCAATCGATCACGCCATGTGCTGAGAAGAAGTTTCAGTTCTTGAGATTTGAGGTCGAGATTAGTTTGTGTCGTTGAAGCAAGGCTCTGACAGATTACACTCGCGTCATGTAACTCCACTAGTTGTTGGAAGTGCTGAAGCAGTGGAATATGTGCTTGAGTAATTCGGCGAGGAAGTTGATGCCACTTGCGGATCGACAATTGGATCGATTCATCGCACAATCGATGGAACTCAGGTTGTGACTCTTGTTTGTTGTGCAGTTTCAAAAGCGACATGAAAGTCTGGAAGAATACTCGTCGTGGTGTAGGCGCGTCACTGACGGCTTTGATGGTTGCATCCAGTTGTTCTCGTGTGTCCGCATTCTGCCATGCATCGAATACACGCCAAGTTGACTCTAGATAGAGATCATTGAAGTTTTCGTGCTTAGCGAAGTCGCTCAGGATCTCCCACTGTTGCAATTTCTGCGCACAGATGACCCAGTGATCCTCCCACAACATGTATTCGCCAGTTGAGAAAGGTAAGACGGAGGTTCGAGCTTTGATCTGAGCAGCTTCGTACATCTGCTGCGCCTTGTCCCAAATACCACACTGCTCATATGACAGTGCCGCGTTACTTTCAATGAACTGGCATCGTCTTCGCCAGGTTCCATAGAATAGGTCGTCTTCTTGTAAGCCACTATAGATCTCTAGAAGAGCATCGAGATTGCTCTCCCTAAGCTTCTCAACATCAACGACGGGGGAAATTGCTGAGTCTTCCATGTACACAGCTGCCGTATACCACGCGTTGTACGTTTGAGCGAGATACTTCATAATGTGAGGCGGGAACTTAACCCTCGGGCGAGCATGTACAATCGCGTCTAACATGGTAGCAACACAGTTCGGGCGCTCATCGAGCTGGCGTGAATGGTAGTCCTTAGTGAGAAGCGCTGCCATACCCTTTTCCAAATCGCTTTGGTCATCCTTCGTAAGCGCAGTCCAAGCCAGCGGGAAGAAAGCGATCCAAATATCATGAGCAAGATTCTTATCAGTGTGTTGAAGATGACCAAGGGGCTCGAAGATGTCCTTGATCTTGACGTCGGCGAGCTGGTTGCAAAAGCGGCGATGGCCATTAACAAGATTTTCTAGTTCCTCATCGACTATTATATCCCCAATCCTTGAATCTCTGCTGTAAGTGCCAAACAAGGTAGTCGGTTGCATCAATCGGAAATCCTCGGAGTGTAGTTGAGCCGGCGTGTTCATTTCCACAGAGCCGAACATCAAGTGGATTACCTGACGCAGCCAATAGCTATCAGAAAGAGTGTCCCAGTTCTGACTTGCGAGCACATAACTCAAGCGGCTGGCCGCAGTCCGACTCAAACTCTTGTCGAAAATCGTCATATATCGATTGCGCATCTCGACATCCTGTGCACGTGTTCCAATGAGGAACGCATGCTCCATGCGAACAGTAAGTTCTGACCGGGTGATCTTAGGGTCTTCGTAGATTCGAATGACAAGGTCCAAAAATCGAGTTAGCAGCGCAGTATCTTGTCGGTGCTCGAAAAGCAGCATCTTGCTAAGCACAGCTGTCTTTTCCTTGAGCGTCGGGACTGGCTCATTTGAATGGAAGATCCAGTCCTCGACAAGATCCAATACTTTCATGCAGACAGAGTTGACTTGAGACCGCTCAACAAGTGACGCTAGTACGCTGAGATACGGCCTTCGGTTTTCTCCAAGTTCGCCCATGCGTGCGGCGAGGATATCCACGGCCTTGAGAACGAGATCGGTCTGGATCTCAAGCTCGCGGGGGTCCGTTGGTGGATTGGCTCCCTCAGGTCGCATGCCAGGTGGGATGGCCTGTCCTGGTATGTTGCTGTTCCCGGCAAGGTGATCCTTTGCCATCTTGCCTTGGAATGCCTTCATGATTTGAGGGATATGCTGATCAATCTCTTCCGGTCGCTTCTGGCACAATGACCAGAGGATGTTGATAGCGCAGATGTAAGAACCGTTCGAAAGAGCCTCAGTTGCAACAGCACCGAGGAAATTGACAAAGTCAGTGAATGGTGATTCTTCCGTGTTGCCCTCATCGTCAGTGATAGGCTCTGGCATAACCTCAAGAATGCGTTTGAGAGTGGGCTGCAGCTTCCTTGACCCGTCATCAGATTCGTCAATGGCGTGTAGACTAGCTTGAACATCTGCATTCTCAGAGCGGATCGATTTTTCCAGGATCTTCTGAAATTGGGGAATGCGTTCCAAGACCCAATCATCAGACCGGACGTTGACGATGACTTTCACTATTTGAAGCGTGTTGATCATCCTGGTGTGAAACTGCTCCGGCTTGTCGTCTTGTTTCATCTCCGTCAGCAATATCTCTTCAATCTTCTTACTTAGCATGACGTCCAGATCCAGATCATTCCAAAGTCGTGGCGAAAGGAGATCGTGAAGAAGCTGCACAGCTTTCCTACAGATCTCGGGCTGTGTTACAAGGGAACTTGTAGTAGTCGCATCTTTAGGCTTGGGAGACGCGACAGGGTACCGTTCCGGTAGGTAAGCGATGAATTTAATGAGGTATGTGATCAGCATCATCCGAATGGCAGGTGAAGCTACAAAGCCCTTATGCGAGGAAATTGGTGGCACGATAGATCCGTCTGCCCTTCTCTTTACAGCCTGCGGCGACTCCGAGGCGCGTTCAGTCGCACCACCTCCTTCACTCGCGGTGCGTTCTTCCCATTTCCTGATGAGACCAATAAGATTCAGCGCGAGTTTCTTAGCATCAGTGGAAGGATTTGGTGGCTGGGCAATCTTGTTTAGAGCCGTGATGATAATACTCGACAAGTGTTCTCTACCCTCGTAAAACAGGTCTGCGTGCCTCACGATGAAATTGAAAATGCTCATCAACTGCTGAAGATTTGAACTCTCCTCAGAAAGCACTTTCCTAGGGTACTGGATCCATCTGGGCATCTTTGCATCCCCACCACCCATTCGCTGCCGGAGCACCGGCGCCATGAGCTCGAGTGCTTGCATTACTAAGGATCGACCTTCATTCTGATGCGCTTTGAGGAGTGCCTGGTAGACCTGAATAGCGATCTTCATGGGGGTATCATATACTGCGATGAAAAACGCAATAAGAACATATGCTGCATACTTGTTGATGATGTCTTCGAGCTTGATGTAGTTCCAAGCGAACTTGATAACATCCTTGCGTGACTCCTGAATCATGCCAGAGTGGTGCTTCAGAAGCAGTGTCGTCAGCTGAAGGAGCTCCATGCGCGAGTGGTCGACACCTAGTTGAGCGGTCTCTTCCGAAGTATCGGTGAGAGATTGTGGCTTCCAAAGGCGGTTGTGGATTGTCTCGGTCATGCTGCGGTCCATCAACTTTGTACCCTTAGCCTTCTGGTCGAATAGACTGTCCCAATTTCGCTTGACGTCCATCGCAAAAATGGGGTTCACGATATATCGGAACAGAAAAGTCTTGGTCTTCTGTGATGACGTGCGGGATGTATATAAATCAATGCACTTGTGAACAAGAGTTTTCCAGTAATCGATGGAGTCGCTGGAGACAATCTGCTCATAAATGAAGCTGTACAGTCGGGGGGATGCCTTCAGTTCCTCTGCTGTGATGGCATCGATGAATTCAAAGAAGAAATCCAGGCTGTTTGGTTCGTGCTTGAGATAGGTGGTGAAGATGACTATTATCTGATCGCCAGCTTGTTCGGTGGCTAGACGCAACTCCGAGTCGATATTATTGGAGCGAAGCTTCTTTTCCAAAGACTTCGCAGCGTCAAAGAGTCCTTTTCGAAGGTCGTCATTTGAGGCTAGCCATTTGTTCGAGTCTTCGGCCTGACTGAGTGCATAGGCGATATGAATAGCATTGAGCTGAGCTTGGCATTTCTCTTTGTCGGTTCCTTCAAAGTTCATTGCGCCCAAAAACCCAGGCACGTCGTCCATAACTTGTTTCCGGAGGACCGCACTAGCTTCATTCTCTAGTAGCTGCGCGAAGAATCGACCCTGCGTCTGATCCTTCAAGTTCGGTGCAAAGTAGTCCCAGGATTCCTTAGGATACATGCAGAGATATTTGATCAACGGCTCCCGGAAGGGGCTGTAATGTGTCCGTCTCAGTGCTGTCTCTAACTCAATGACCTTCTCGATAATTTGTTTGAGGAAAGTAGCAGCAGCCGGTGGTAGAAGATGGAAGATATTAAATATCCCAGTGACGACTTTCATCTTAGGATCCTGTTCGATCATCTTGAATGAGATCTTCTGCAAGCTGTTTTGATCCGCGATGCTCTTAAGGTGATCTAACAAACGAGTGCCAATCTCGACTTTAAAGTAATTGGTTAGGAGCTTCAATAATCGTGCCAAACCGTCCAAGTTCTCAACGGAAAGCTTCCGTGGGTCTTGCAGGTTGACGAGAATGGGTCGCAAGCCACTCTGTAGTACATCTTTTGGCAACTTATTTGTCGCTGATATGACACCCGATAACCCAATGTTGGCTGCTTCAATGACTTCTGGCGATTTTGAATACAGACATTTGAAGAAAACAGCAATGATACGCAGGAACGTCTGGTTCGGTGGTGTCGAGCTAAATTCGCTAAAGCCTTGAGCAGTGGATAGTAGACGAATACATGCGACCCTCAGGTTGATGATGTGTTCTGCATTACGCTGCTCAGAAGGCTTACTTGCCAGTCCTTCATCTTCGGCATCGGCAAGAGCAAGCGACTCCATGAGAAGCCTAGTAAGCTGGTCATTGAACTCCAGAATGTTGTTCTTCAATTTGAGACAGAACGTAATTGCGTCAATATAAGCAATCTGTATGCTGAAGGGAAGTGCTCTTAACGGCTTCGTCCAAATAGGCACAACCAGCCTATCCTTAACTGGCATGATCAGCTCGTGAACACCGAGGCCTGTTACGTCGGATAAGACATAGAATGCTTGCTGCGTTGCCTCACGCACGCTCTTGTTCATATGTGAGAGATCGCCAACCAGTTGTCCGCATAGTCGTAATGTGATGTTGTTGCCCTTCTCGAAATCTTCCTTAGTTGTTTTCTTGTGGCATTTACGAATGAGATCTTCAATCAGCCCTTCGGCTTGTATGCGAGTCTTCGAATCCAGATCGATCGGCATATCTTTCATCACAAAGTTTAGAGCCCTGATGAGCTCAAAATGACGCGCTACCATCCAAGATTGGGGAAGTCGCAGTTGTTTAATCATGATTTCGATGCCCTTGGTGCCACCTGATTTCATAAACCAGTCGTCTGCATGACAGTTGTGGCAGAATGTGCTAGAGAGCTCATTGAAGAACGCAAACTTGTCGAGTTCCTTATCATTTCCAAGAATCGCTTTGACGGTGTCTCGAATTGTCAGTATAGCTTGCTCAGCTGCTTCTCGGACCGGTATGTGTTCTGATCCCAAGGATTCACCAATTGCTTCTGAGATCACATCGCTTTCAATTACAACCGGGCCTTCACCAGAATGAACATCGAATGGCTTGTTTTTGTGCTTCATGATTGCGAATTGCGACCCGAGCTCTAGGAAAGTGAAGTGCTTCGCCAGATGGGTGACCAGAGTCTCGGCGTCTGATTTAAGATCCGGGATTGATACCGCAAATATGCATGCTTTAAGAAGCTTCTTCAACGTATCTCCCTCCACAGTTTTCTTCACAATAGACTTCTCTCGCTCAGATGCTGTGAGAATATCGGCACCATGATCGAACTTCTTTGCGCACAGATCGTTTGCTTGCAACCGCACAAGCTGAGCAAAGTCTTCTGGCAAGTTATCGAAGCCAACCAGCAGCTTAGTATGCGCTGTGATAAGTCGAAAGGCTTGTTGTTTATGGAAAGAGTCTGACTTCTTCGCTGCGGGTAGTTTCGGAATCTCATGGAGCTTTGCGATCGCAGTGTCGATACCTATCGCAGCTGGGAAAGCACGATCCTTGGTTGAGCCTATCAAGCGGATATCGATGGAAGACTGGTCGTCAGAGTACAACTTATAGTCCAACTCAGGTGGTCCCGTAAGAAACTTTCGGTTGCGACCTCCTAATTTGCCTAGTATGCGCATCGTTGTGTGGGCGTGGAAATGACTATATGGGTTTGGTTGCAGGTGTTCCCACAGGGCAGCCATGAGCTCATCAATTACAGGTGCCATGATCGGATCGAGATAATCTGCGGTTAGGTTGTCAACACAGAGTTCGAGAGTACGCAAGCCTTGGCCGACAAGATCCGACCCAGCTCGTAAGGCCACAACTAGAGGTCTCATGAGGTAGCTCAGATGTGGAAGAAGGTTACTAAGTCGAGCGGGTACCGTGAGAGACAACTCAACGAAGAGGTCCCGCTCGGCTGGTTTTCGCGCCGTAAGAAGAAGGTTGTTGAGGACGTCGAGTAACATTTCGAGAAGTGGAAGGATCTCCTTGTATAGATGTTCGAAGCGCCCGCCACCGATACTACGGAAGAGGGATCTCAGGAGCAAGAAGTAGTTCATCGGCTCTTCCGCAGTTGTCGACAACTGTATAGATTTTGTAATGATCTTGCTGACGTGTGGTAGCAAAACTTGCTCGTTTTGTGCGGAAAAAAGCGTCACCGCCATGAATGACAGTTTAAACAATCGGAGTAGGATGGACGACTTCTTGACGTTAGCAGTGCCAACCTCTTCGATACGATTCATAAGAAATTGCAATAACATGCCAGAGAAGGCAGGCGATGTGGCTTCTGAGGCGAGAAGGAACTGTGGAACATGCAGTAACGCTGGATGATCAAACATCATATCGTACAAATGGGGTATCTCGGAGGAAAACACTTCGTGAAATGTAGCTGGATCAATGTGGTGGAAGACAGTCGCAAATGTCTCAAGCAGCTCCTTCTCCTCTTTGCCACTCGACATCATGTGTTGGTTGCCCATGAAGTCTCCCGGTGACATGCCCTGAGTTTCTGTGGTTTTGTCTGTGTCGTAGTAGCGGAACACTTTCGCTCCTTCTCGGAAGAGTTTGATGAGCACTTCAACTTCTTCCGCATTGTAACCGAAGGATACTTCATGCCAGTTAGCTGAAGCGTTTGCCACATCAATCTCTTCTTTAATCTTGAGTGGATTGCAAGCTCTCAGCTGATAGAAGAGATTCTTCAATCCATGCAATAGGTTCTTGAAAAGAAATTTATTGTCCGCAATTGGGTCCGAGCTCCTGTCGCGTGGGTTCGAAGTTTTAATAGGTGTCGCGTTGAATATGTCAATCTCATCCCAATCTGGCGGTTGGTCCTGGACAACCATGTGATTCTCCTCGACTGCATCTATTGTAGGCTGACTGTACTGGTCAGAGAGCTTGACGGCGTTATGGTACTGGCGGTTCATGGCTGCAAACTTATCACCAATTGCGTTGAGTATCATGATCAAAAAATACCGGGCGTCCTCCTTAGGTTCCAACTTTGCGATGCACTCTGCCATATTAAGAAGAAGCTTGGCACTCATTGTCTGGAAACTGGTGCCTGGGAAACTATCGTGCAAGTTTTTGGTATAGACCTCAACAGTTCGGCGAATCTGCTCTTTCGACAGAGATTCGCGCAGATGGTGGATTAGGTCCGCCAGCATGCTGTATGCCAGTGGGCGCATGGTCTCGTAGACCGTTAGGCCGTCGCCAATCAGTGTTCGCTCGTCTAATAGTTCATCGATCTTTTTTAGAAAGATTTTCCGAAAATTAAAGTTGATGATGTGCCTAATCGCCACCAAAAGTTCCTTCCGTGCGCCTGATTTCTCACGAGGGCAATCCTTGAGTAATCGGACAACGATGTCTGGGAGGGTTGGCAAAAAATCACTAAGCTGATTTGCGTAAACTCGGAGGAGGTACGCTAGAAAGCTCATAGTCTTCACTTGCGCGGTAATAAAGTCGCCAAATGCAGCCCGGTTGCGAATCTCTTTGCTGACTCCTGTGAAGACCCTATCTTGCGCCTTGGCCTCTTCGTGTGCTTTTTCTTGTGGTTTTGCCTGAAGCAGGAGAACATTCTTGATGAGCGGAACGAAAAGCTTCACGTTCTTGTTCACACAGCTCCTATATGCCTGAAATAGAGATACCACGATAATTGGGCATTCAGCTAGGACCTTGAATGACTGCATGCCCTTAAGCAGCATTCGCGTTTGCTGATGTTCCGACCCAAGATCACCTGCCGATCCGGATGTGAGGGCGGTCGCCGGAGAGCTCGGTCGCGGTGACTGTGAGTACTGGTGATTGTTCGGCGTGGAGGGAACGCCTTGTGAAGCTGGCGCGGGCGTACCGCTATCGAATGTGTCGTGCACAGCCTGTTCCATAGTCTCGAACATCTCCTGGATAAGGTCCAAGAACTCCTGTACCCTGTCTGCAAGCGCCTTCGTCTGGTGGCGTAGGAAGTCCATGATTATCTTCATACACAAGACAGCATTATCTTCATTTTCCAGCTTGACCAGGTTCATAAGCTTATCTGTAATTTTCGGTGCGTGTGGTTCGATCGGTTCGGTCGGGTTCATAGGAAGTCGATGAAGGATCTCAAGGACGCAGTTTCGTATCCGCTGTACCTCGCGTAAGTAGAATCTCTTGTTTTGCATTTTGCGCGCTCACCTGCTCCGGAGATGTTGATATGAAGACTGGGTTCCCATCAAGTATTTTGAGAAACACGGGTACGAGGTGATTCAAGAATACACTGTACTGCTGGCCCTGACAGTAACTCTCGATGTTGTCCCGTATATCGATCGCAAGCGTCCCTTTGGTGCGTAGATCTGTGTGGAGTCAGCCTAGAAATTGTTGCGACAATGATCACAGCTATTTGTGATGCATGCGCATATGCAGCCGTCCACTCATACCAGAGTTCGGGTCATCTAACTTCGCGGCCATTGCCTCAAAGTTGTGAGACGCCATGATTATTATTTTTGCAGCTTCAAGCTGCTCCTTCTATTGTTATAACCGGCTAGCGACAATACCTGGGGACGCCTGAGATGTTGAGTGGTAGTGTGTGGTTTATGCAGTAAAGGAGGGTGACTGCATTGGCTCGCAGAGGTTTGGTGCCGCTGTCGCAAGTGCTGTGAGGACAGTGCAGCGCAGTTAGAAATTTAAACCCTTGAAAGAAAGTGAAGGCTATAAAGCCTGGTCAGTCATTAAAGTCGTCAGGGTAGAAGAAGCTAGAGTGGTGGGGTGGTAGTCGCGTCCAGCATGCGCTGGGCTGTGAAATCGCGACTTGAAGCTCTGCAGAGAGGACTGATGGGCATTGCGTTTACTATGAAAATGCACAGACTGTATATGATTGGATGCCGAGCTGCAGGGTTGTGGCACTACGGCTCGGTGGTGGCTTGTCGGCGTTTGCTTAGTTCCGTGATATCTGATGCCCCCCCCCCGCAAACACCACCAGAAGAGTCATCAGATTGCCCTAGCAAGCATGATCCAAAGTCGATCAACGAGTGGTGGTAATAGCTGTTATGATTCCAAAGTATCTATATCTATGAACCAAGATAGAGTGGCATTCCTGCAAAGTACTCTGCTTGGCAATAGGCTTCCCGAAAGCCATTGCACTCCTGAGAGAGAGAGAGAGAGAGAGAGAAAGAGAGTAGGGGACAGCGGGGGGGGGGGGGGGGGGGCTTTATCCGCTGCACCTGAGTAACTTTCGAGAAGTATGTTAAGCGTATTAAGAAAGAATCAAGTACTGTAACTTACAGATAACTGGACATTATGATCTATGTCGCATTACTGCTATAAGTGTAGTGAAAAGAAATTTCCAGATCATAAATGCTTGATCAAGTAGACAACACGCCAGATGTTCATATAGCATGTAAAAACAACCATGCAATGCGATCAAGGGTTGATTAGAAGAGTCACATCATGCGAACGTTGCACTCAGACCAAGGCAGTCAAGCGTCATATCGAAAGCAAAAAAATCCGTACATCTACTACAGCCAGATACCGCTCGGCTAATCACCACCACACAATACTTCAAAAGCCCGCGATAGCCGGCTTATTCTTCAGCAAAAACATCACACAGTGATACAGCCCACATCTCCCCCCTGTCCGTCTGAGTGAGAAATTGAAATGTCGGATGTTACATGGCGCAGTGACAAGCTCTATGGTCTTTCTGTCTTACAGGAGAGATGAAAGGGGCGCAACTATTTATTTTTCCTCGGGGTACAAGACCTCCTTTAGTGGGATGCCGAGCTCCTCACGTAGGGGTTCAAGCTCCTGGAGGTATTCTGTGTATTGACCTTTGTTCTCGACCTTGTGCTTGATGCCTATAATGTATTAGTTTTCGTTCATTGATTGGATAACAGAATTTGATGGCATTTTCCTGGCCTATTTACACCAGGTTGCGGCCCAACGATGAGTGGGTATGGTGCTGGGGGGACGTACCCTCAAAAACTCGGACTGCGGAGGGGAAGTCATTAACACGCCTGGCAGCACGGAGGGCGGCGGTGATGACGGAAGGCGAAGGAACGAGATCGTAGGCGAAGCAGTTATTCAGATTTCGCTGTGAGGTTGTCAGCTTGGTATCTTGTTTGAAGCCGCTAGATATTGCATCCTAGGCTAGATACGGCAGTGCGACCACGGATCCCAAGTGGTGTGATAGACGTACCTGAAGCTCGAAAACATCATTGACCTTGTCGAATTCCTTCTCATACCTATCATACAGATAAAACGTCAGTCCTACAGCTCTGAGCAATTTTGGGGAAATTGAGGGCTGCCGTTCATCCTCGGGTAGCTCGTTTCCTCAAAATCACCCCTCTATAGGTGCGTTATACCTGGCCGTAAACTCCTCAAAAGTCTCCTCTGCATGCTGGTCGCTCTTTCTAACAGCCGACTGAGAGAAGGCGCGCTGGGCGGCCCAGGTAATGGGCGTCGCTCGAGATACCGGCACACGCGCACCCGCTCTGCTGACCTGCGACGCGGCGCGCACGAAAGACATTGTGCGTATCAATTAAGTGGCGGAGAGCAGCGAGAGTATTTCTGGAAGGGATTGAGTGTAGGTGGCCGGGCAGTGTGGCTGTGGGAGGTAGGGCTGGAGATGCTGGAATTGGTGAGGTTATGAAAACCAAAGCTCAGGCGATCCGACTGACGCTCCAACCAAGCCAAAAAAGTGGGCCGTCTTGTTCCTGGGACTGACTACATGTCTCTCACCTTCACGTGTGCGGCGTACTAATACCAATACAGTAATTAAAGCAATCAAAAATTGATATATAGCCCAGCATTCTGCTACTGTAGTAATTATTGCCTATCTTCTGAATTCTTGACATGTAGACCTCTAGACTCTGTGCGCCTTTTAGACATAGCTTCCGGATACTCTGCGTCAACATACAACAATTACTACACCCGGTATAGCCCGCCAAAGGGTGCTGGGCCTTCTAATCTTATGCTTGTAGGCATCAAGCCTCCCTCGCTATCATCATCATCATCATCATCATCGTCTACCTCATCGTCTACCTCGTCTGCATAACCTCGGTTGTCAACTTCGTCCATATCCTCATCTTCATCGTAGTCCTCTACGTCATCCTCCACTTCTTTTTCGCCTTCATTGAGGATAACTTCTACCGTGTCAGGAATCTCCGTCATATCTTCGGGAATCTCGGCGTCCTCTGCTCCGTCGGCCTCATCTTCACCAGTCTGTTTCTGTTGCTTATCTGCAGCCTCCATTTTCTCGAAAGCAACTCTCGGATTCCTTGCTGCCCAGCGCACATTGTGCATGATTTGATGCTCCTTTACTTTTTCCTGACTAGTTTGGCGATTTCCAATCTCGTTTTTATAGGTGGCTGCCATTTCTTGGTCATCCCACATTTCTGGCCACGCGATAATGCGATCATAGAGGGTATCATCTGGTATACCACCTCCAATGATCGTGTTCATCTTGTCCCTGAGAATGACTGTGACTTTCGCCCATGTACCTACGTGGTACCACCCCTGAAATGTCGGTGCACATGTTGCTCGAATATCTTGGGTAGCCAAGACTTTCGCCAGGAGTGGATCTGTCAAATCGCAAAACTGGAATAGGTTACCAGTCTTGGATGCGGATTTCCCATCAAAGATATGTTCTCTTTCCAGCTCTTTGCCTGACATTTGCCCGAGCTGCTGTACATGATCATCAAAGACTTTCCCGTGCTTGGCTCTACCCGATTTAAGGTATGAGGTAAACGACACCGTTTGGTACATGCGGCACATGGGATCCTGGCGGGGGTCCACCCCCCATCGTACAAGGGCCTCTCGCCAAGGGCCACTCTCGAAGAAATAACCACAATAGACGGCAGCTTGCCGCAGTCGATTACGCTTGTCCCAGCCAAGTTTGTTGTATAGCAAGTGCCGGGTGATGATAGGCCTTTTATCGAGCTCAGCTCTGATTTGTGCTATCAGCGTTTGTAGATAAGGCGTAAGGGACGATTCTGCAGGCAGATTTAGTTTGGGTCCGGCCGGCACATTCTCATCAGTAGGCTTTATGATGGTGTACGAGCTGAAGGTCAGACTCCGTTGAAGGTTCACCACGCCCTCATCAGTATACTTGACATAAGTGTTTTGCTGAAATCTGAGAAAGGTCAGTTTATATCTCAGCACAAGCCAGCATATCAATTTACCGATAGTTAAAGGCGATGGGCATTTGCACAAACTCTGCTGACGGCCCAACACTCTTTGACAGTTTTGCTCCAGCTGCTGTATCAAGCTTATAATTTTTCAGTCCACTGTCTGAAGATATGTAAGTGGTGCGTATTGCACGAAGAGAAAGTTGCACATACATCGCATTGGCAGAATGTGATCTCTGAGATTGACCATGGTGTCGTTGTGAGTAGAAGCGCACTGTAAGTCGGGCATAGCTGGGTGGTCAGAGCCTGAGGCAGGTGCGGGCTTGGGGCACTTACTTCTGAATCGATGAGTCTCGTCAATCACGCCCGCGAGCGAGACTTTGTATGTCGACGCATTGTCTTGTAAACTTCTGAAAATGGTCGAAGCAGGTATATATGCTTCGTTGGGAGAGTGGCCATGTGAGGGTGCATTGGTGGTTCCCTGGATGTCTCCTTCGGACAGAAAGGGCCCCGAGGTACCACGCTTGCGTTTGCGACCGGTTCGCTTTGGCACTGTCACCTTAAGCAGCAGATTGTTAGTGGTGACTGTCGTGGAGAGTAGACGCTTGGCGAACGGGTCATGAGGCCGGAGGGAGACAGAGATGAGCTGCTTGACCTCCTCGCCGTCATGGCCGACGGTGGGTGGGTCTGACCTTGATCGCAGGCCCTGGACGCAGTGTTATGAAATACACTCATTGTTTTTGGGCGACTTGATCTCACCTTGCTCAGTTTGACCGGACCGCCAAGCGAGGCGATGCCCTTGTCGATATGTTTGACGATGCATGGGTGTTCGACCACAGATATGGCACGAGAAGGAATGGGCAGCCAGGGCGCCTCCTGCTGCTCGTTGGCCGGGGTGGCGTCGTCATGTTGGCTGTCCACATGGCGGCTCTCCATGGCGGCCAAGTACAGTTACGGGCACAAAATTGTGAATGCAGGCGGTGACGGCTTCGTCGCTCTACGATAATGCAGGGATCTGACAATGATAACCTGAGGTCGCTTCGGACGAGGGCAGGCTGGTATGCCGCGCAGAGTCACGGGCGGCCATGCCATACGGCTCCTGGGCACCCTCTATCTGTAACCCTCGGGCTCTGGCCTGCCCCGCCATGTCTCGTCACAGCCGCACCGCCGTTGCAATCGGACGCCTCTTGATCACATCGGCGGGGGGTGCTCTACCAAGGGCACGGGCGCATGCTGCTCCCTCGCTACCGGAAAGGCTAGTGCAAATGTGTCTGTGAGACGCTCGACTAACTAGCACCATCGCCGCCATCACGCTGCCCGAGTGAGGCCCTGAGCTGGCACGTCAAAACGTTCTACTTACTCGCATCCTCCTCCTTCTTCTCCTCCTCAATACTCGCAGCACACCGCCCCCTCCTATATTCACCTCTCGAGTGCGTCCCTTGGCTGCTGCTCGGGCACCAGCTGCCGTCTAACCCCCTCCCCTCGCGAGCGCCTCCCTCTCCCGCTCCCGTGCACTCGTCCAGACCTCCAGCACTAGCGAACCACCATCTGTCACGGCACGCGTCAATCTCCCATGTCGATCTGACCCCAACACTCTTCGTCGCCCAAGTATTGTGTGTGCGCATAGCCTCGTCTTCTTGCATTGGCGCCGCTGAGTTGCGACATCATCACCACGCACGCCTTGACGGCAGCCCACACCGCGGTCCCTTTCCCTCCCTCCGCAACACCTCCGCACCGCCCGACGTGCATTTGCGCCGGTCGCAGCCATGAAAGGCCTCAGGCAAAGGGTTGTAAGTCCCCAGACATCTCTCCTGCCCACTCACTCCCTTGCCGTCCACTGCCCTACCCCTCGTCGTGCGCAGAAGCTAACATGGTTAGCATGAACAGCTCTCACGGGCTAAGGAGGGCAAACAGGCTTCTAAGAAGAAAGACCCCTCCTCCGGCACCGCCTCTCCCTCCCAAGGCGCCTCCAACTCGCCCTCCAACTCTGCTCAGCCCACTCCCACCTCGTCACAGACACAGCTTGCCGATGCGCGTAGCAAGATCCAACCTGTCGTCGACGGCGCCCAACCTGGCGCCGCCTCATTACAGCCAGGCGCGCCGGGGGCCTCCAACGCAATTGGAGGTGCGCCCCAATTTGGCGGGCAGCAGGGCTTGATGGGCTCCAACAATACTGGTAATGCTGGCATCTCGGGGCCAGGGACACCCTCTAGGCTGGGTCAGCCACTTGCACCTAGCCTCGTCATCAGCCCAAGCGCTCCGGTATGTAGACAATTCTCTGTGGCAAGCACCGCAAAATGCTAATCCACTCCTGTAGCACATTCCCCCCCCAGGTGCAGCCGAGACGATGCCCGGTGATCTTGCGCCCCCCAAAGCTGGCCAGAAGTCGCTCATTTTCGACCGCCTCCAAGCGACACCAAAGGACAATATTGAGGGCATAAGGACGCCGAAGAGGCAGCACTCTTCACGCTTCGACATTTCGGACCAACGCCAGCGCGAACTGGAGAAGCTACCAGGGTTTCACGAAGTCCCACCAGGCAAGCGAGAAGAGCTGTTCATGCAGAAGATTGACCAGTGTAACATCATCTTCGACTTCAATGATGCAAGTGGTGATATGAAGTCCAAGGAGATCAAACGCCTGGCTCTGCACGAATTGCTTGATTATGTTGCCAACAACCGCCAAGTCATCACGGAGAAGATGTATCCCCGAGTGGTCGAGATGTTCGCCAAGAATTTGTTCCGTCCCATTCCGCCTCCGATGAATCCTCAAGGCGAAGCTTTTGATCCCGAAGAAGATGAGCCAGTTCTCGAAGTCGCATGGCCCCACATTCAGGTGGTGTACGAGTTCTTCCTTCGCTTCATAGAAAGTCAAGATTTCAACACCAATATTGCCAAGGCATATATAGATCATAGCTTTGTGCTAAACGTAAGTGATTGCAAAGGCTTCGCAATAATATAATCTTACTAACTATCTTAGCTTCTGGAATTGTTCGACTCGGAAGATCCACGGGAACGCGACTTCCTCAAGACTACTCTTCATCGCATATATGGCAAATTCCTAAACCTTCGTTCATACATTCGCCGTTCTATCAACAACGTCTTTTTCCAATTCATCTACGAGACGGAACGATTCAACGGCATCGCCGAGCTCCTTGAAATTCTCGGCTCCATTATCAATGGCTTTGCACTGCCTTTGAAGGAGGAGCATAAGCTTTTCTTGACCAGAGTGCTCATTCCTCTGCATAAAGTCAAGAGCCTAAGCATGTACCACCCACAATTGGCGTATTGCATTGTACAATTTTTGGAGAAGGATGCTGCATTGACAGAAGAGGTACGCTCAACACCTAAACACAAAGGCCACGCTAATGAACACAGGTTGTGCTTGGTCTTTTGCGTTATTGGCCGAAAGTGAATAGCACAAAAGAGGTCATGTTCTTGAACGAAGTGGAGGATATTTTTGAGGTCATGGACCCTGCCGAATTTGCAAAGGTCCAAGAGCCGCTTTTCAACCAGTTGTCGAAGTCGGTCGCCAGTCCTCACTTCCAGGTCGCCGAGCGGGCGCTTTACTTCTGGAACAACGAATACTTTTGTAATCTTGTCAGTGACAATGTCGAAGTCATTCTACCGATCATGTTTGCTCCCTTGTACGAAAACTCCAAGGGGCATTGGAACAGGTAAGCTACAGCTGGTGTCATTTGTTGGGGCAGTGACTGATTTTTCGTGTAGAACTATCCACGGTATGGTATACAACGCGATGAAACTGTTCATGGAAGTCAACCCACAGCTTTTTGATGACTGCTCGCACGACTACGCAGAGTCACAGAACAACGCGGGCCAAAGACAGCAGAGTCGACAAGATCGTTGGGACAAGCTGGCGAAGCTTGCTGAAGCTCGCCAGAACGGAAAGGTGGAGAAGCCAGCCTTGAATGCGGCAACGGCAGCTTCGCCGATGCGCATGGATGACTCAGACCCGCTGAGTCAAGGACGACTAGAGAACCTTCGACTCCAAGACGATGCGTCACGAGAAAGACGGCCGAAGGAGTATGAGCGACAGAGCAGCCAGACCTCGGTACGTTGATTCTCAAGTCCCTAGAATTTTTAGGACGAGCAATCTTCTATGGCCGAATCGATGTACTCTTAATTCTATCCCTAGATTTCTAGGTCTCTTTCTCTTATTTCTGTTCAAGAACTGCATTTAGGATCAGGCGGATCTGACTCGTCTTTGCTTGCGCCTTTGCAGCGCCGGCATCATACACAGCAAGTGGAGCATCATGCATCATCAACTACGCGGCGCTCGTCTGGCCGACCGCGTAGTAACAGTGGCCATCGACCTGGCTCTGCTGGCAGTAACGTTGTTTCTCCACGTACCGGGGCGCCGATGGGCAGGGTGCGAGCAAACTCCGGCTCTACCATCACCCGTGTCACGTAAATCATTCTTTCAGGGGCTTGACACTTGGCGGCATATAGGTTTCTTGTTTCTCTTTGTCACCGTAATGTTGGAAAGGACGGTCGCTGCTGCGACAGTGTACGGTTTTTCCATTGGTAGAGCAATTGTGAGCGGCTTTCTTAGCTCCTCAAAAGTGGAGGGATTTTTCTGCTGGTGTTCTGGGGTGGCGGTGGCTCAAGAGGATGAGTAAACCAGGCTTTCCTTGACCGTAATAGACTCGGAATGTAAAGACTCTCCCTTTCCCATGGCATCTAGTGAATGTGTTGCTCAGCAACGTGGAGTCGAGGCATGTGATGATCGGCCTCGGCTCTCGGACGCCAAGATATCCAGTAACAACTTCCTTATAAATCGGCGATTGCCCAATCTGGCGAGGGCAAGATCAGAGGCATTTGTTTCTGCACTGCCGTTTGACTTTCACATGTCGTATGCTGACTGCTGCGTCATTGGAAGATGGCACACGCAGCGCAGCAGCTTTTCTCTACAATCCGACGCGCACACCCCGGCGCAGGCAAGGCTGCATGTAAGAAAGCATCTCAGACTTGGCACTTTCAGGTCAGCAAGCGGCGCAAACTCTGGCAAAAGGAGGAAGACGTGAGTAGGCGTGCAGTAGTACAGCCAATCACAACACTTCCCGCCGCCTCGGCCTGCGCTCTGTCGTAATTGCTAGCAAGCAGCGGCGTGCGTGCGGAAGGCGCGGGCGCTGGAGGCCTTCATTTCCGACCTCCTTTCCGGCTCATCCAGAAAATCATTGCAGCCCATCAAAAACCCAGCCACGAGCACTTCCACCCACAGTCGACAGGTTATTAGTTTAATCACTTTGTCCTCTTGTGCTGCAGAGGGGTTGCTTTGTTCTTCTCTTCATCCTTCTTCTCTTGTCGCTCCTTGGGCCATTGCTGCCATCCTTTTCTTAGCTACATTTTTAGAAGTCGCGTTCCGGCCGTTGGAGTTCAACCTCAACCACCACATCTGCCTCGCCTCCGAACCGGTCTACCGCGCACAATGGAGAAACTTCCCTCTTGGATCAACTATGGCGTCCCGTCGCTCGACCGTCCCTTTGGCCTCGAGCTATGGCCCATCTTCGAAGCAGCGTTTGAGCCCATCGTAGGCTACAAGCCCCAAGATTTTCGCTTCGTCCCCGGCGAGACACCTCTCTCCACCTTCAAGATCTGCGCTGCCACCCTTCTCACGTACTATGTTATAATCTTTGGTGGACGAGAGCTAATGCGCGAACGCGAGGCGTTCAAGCTAAACTTCCTGTTTAAAGTGCACAATTTCTATTTGACCGCCATTAGCTTTATGCTTTTGGCCCTGTTCGCCGAACAACTGATTCCTACCGTCGCACGGAAAGGCCTTTTGTTCGCCATCTGCGACCATGAAGGCGGCTGGACGGACAAGCTTGTTATCCTCTACTATCTGAACTACCTCACCAAGTTTCTTGAGCTAATCGACACCTGCTTCCTATTCCTCAAGAAGAAGCCCCTTAGTATGTTCAACCTCTAATTAGAAGGCTACAAGTTTGCTAACCTGCAACAGCCTTCCTCCACACCTATCACCATGGTGCGACCGCCATGCTTTGCTACACCCAACTCATTGGCCACACCCCTGTCTCGTGGCCCGTCATCACCCTCAACTTGGGCGTCCACGTCGTCATGTACTGGTACTACTTCCAGAGTGCCCGTGGCATCCGCATCTGGTGGAAGAAGTACATCACCGTTGGCCAGATCACCCAATTCGTTCTCGATCTTGGTATGGCACCTCCATGACACTGGATACTGCTAACTGCTAACAAATACCTAGGCTTCATCTACTTCGCGTCATACACCTACTTCACTAGCACCTATTGGCCCCATATGCCTAATATGGGAAAATGTGCTGGTGAAGAGTTTGCTGCCATTGCCGGAATCTGCATCATCACGTCGTACCTGTTCCTCTTCCTCGCCTTCTATTTCGCCACGTACAAGAAGCCAGTGCCCAAGGGCCGTCGCAGGGCTACAAGCGCGTTGGTGGAAATGAAGGATGAGAAGGTACCGACGGTTGGTGAAGCCCGCAGGCGTCTCTCTACAAGCAGAGTTGGCCAGCAGTTTGCTAATGGTGTCGCGACAGGTGCAAGCCCCAACGGAACACCGAACGGACGTGCTACTAGGAGCCGGAAGGCTTAAACGAATGGGTGCACGCAGCCGGTGGGTTCTAGCATACAGAGAGGACAGATGATTCGGCGACGAATCCGCAGCTTCCAGAGACCCCCACAGGTCCAAGCCCCACATCACGCACAGCTCTTCACCCTCCCGAACCCATCACCCTCAACTCTTCGCCTCCACGCTCCCCACGACTTCTCTCCCATGATCCCCACCCCGCAAGCTAGAGCCTCACTCCCCAACCAGCTCTCCCTCACCATCTCCATCACACACATACACGACCCAAGCCGGTTCACACATTTTTCATTTTATTCCGTTGTAATTGTCATGTCCCGAGGGTCCTTCCGTTTCCCCTTGCTTTGGCACCCTGGTGTTACGATGAATTCTACTCAAAAAAGGGCATGGAAAGAAAGCATCATTAGCATGCACGACGAGATCGATCACCGGTGTTTGGTGGCTGCATTTTAGCATTTAAATAGACTGGGTCGCTGTTGGGTAGTAAGCGACCATGGCGGTAATGCATAATTAAGATGTATGAGTATTTTCGTGCGATGAGTGCTGTGAAACTTGTGGGTGCGTGCATGGTTGGGATGAGTTGATAGGGTGGCCGGGATTCCACTTGAGCACGCACAACCTACCTTACGAAACCCAACAACCGAGTGATACCAGATACCTTCTAACCCGTTTGTCAACACCGAAAAGCAGCTGATAAATATGAAGCACAAAGCCTCCGATTCGCTATATTTATTTTCCACCAATCTAAGCTCTACGGACATGGTCAATTTGCCAATACTCCAGCACACCTATATCTAAGCCCACATCATCCTAAACTTAGTGTCGAAGTCCTCCTTGAGGGCCTTGAACGCCTTCAGCACATTGAGCAAGCCCGCGCCCTCCTCCCAGGCCGGCGGCTCCAGGTCTGCCTCGTCGGCATCCCAGTCCTCTTCCTGTTCTTCTTCTTCCTCCTCGTCGTCCTCGTCATCCCACGAGTCCATAACCTTGGCCTTTTTCTTCTTCACTTGGATGGGGAAGTCTTGTTTGGCTTGTACGCCGCCCGAATTGAGTGTGGTGCCTGAGAGATTGGTGGTTTCGGAGGCGGCTTCGTTGGGCAGGAATTTGTCTTCGCGGTCTTCTTCGGCTTCGTCGCCGCCGCCACGCACGTCGATGAAGTCGAGCTCTGATTCTGTGCCGAGGTTCATGAAGTTGGAGAGTGATGTGACGATTGTGGCTAGCACCATGCTGAAGTCATTAAGCACGAACCAGATGTCTCCGCGTCGGATTCTATTGGCTGTGATGAGTGCACTTGGGTTAGAGTGGTTGAAGTAGTCGTAGAGGTAGGCATTGAGCGGCAATTCGGAGTCCTCTGGATATAATCCTACGTGTGGTACAACTGCTTCTTCGAGGAAAACGCCAGAGCGACTCGTCGTGCAGAGGTCATGAATAGACTCAAAGTTGTCATCATGTCCAGAGAGCGCGACAAACGAGGATCTAGCCTTCAGAGACGCCTTGCGTCCTCCTTGTATGAGCTTAGAGGAATCGGCCCCAATCTTGACTGCGGTCAAAGGGAGAGTATTATCCGGATGTTTGACATGCTGATCCACAAAAGTTTGGACATAGGCAGTGAATATATCTAATGTAGACTTATTGTGACGCCGCAAGATTTCTGCAGCTTGCTCCGGCATGGCAGGTAAGAACACGATCGATGGGCTACGTTTCGCAGCTTCTTGTGCATATTCCTTGTCTGCCTGCCTACAGTACTGTCGACCAAACAGATGTGACATGGTGAGCATCAGCTCACGTAACACCAACTCCTGATTCGTGGCAAACTTAGCACAAAGCTGGTGAAAATAGCCGTCCTTGAGCAGGGCGTGGAAGGCGAATGACGAATTTTCGGTAAAGTACAGATGGCTGACTGCACCTGCGAAGTTGAGTGGAACACCCTGCGCGTCGAGTAGGTGTTGTCTACGCAAATACTCAATCGAAAATCGCAAATGGTGGAGCACTGTCATCTTCGCTTCTTCGCCGCCCAGATACAATCGAGGCTGCGAGAGCAACGCATTAACAGACCGGACAGCAAATCGAGAATTATCCGATGAGTGCAACAACGTAAATAAACGCAAGACGAGTGTGGTGGTAATTGGAAAATGGCCATTCAAGTCCGGTAACCGAGAGCTGATCAGTTTGTGCACTTTACTCAGTGATACTCCATGGAAGACAACGTTACCCAGCATATCGAAGCCTCGACGACCAGCACGACCCGCGGCCTGGCGGAAATTGAGTGCAGTTAGGAAAACTGAGTCTCCAGAGAAGACTACAGTTTTGCAAGGCATATTGATACCAAGAGCAAGGGTTCCTGTCGCAATGATAACGCGCAAGTAGCCTCGTCGGAAAAGCATCTCTACGCAATATCTGTACTTGCGGTTCATACCTGCGTGATGAACGCCAATACCTCGTCGAAGACCATCGATCAACCACTCTTCGACTCCACGGCGACGCATTTGATATGCAAAGTCTTCAAGCTCTTCCTGCGATAGCTTTTTGTTGTCTGCGAAATGAAAGCCATCAAGAGGCTTTTCGGGTTTGAATGATGCAAACGCGCTGACTTCTTGACTGGCCGCCTCTCTCATCTGGTCCTGTTTGGTCATGCCCTTGTTTGCACCACGAACGCCCTGCTTCTCTCGCCTTGCCATTTCTTTCTTCCATTCGTCCCACTCGCGTAACTTGTCCTTCCATTTTGGACTAGTTTCTTTCCAGGAAGCCTCTGCCTCCGTGAGTTGCTTCATGAGTGTCTGGCACATTCTCTCACACATAGCTCTGTCATAGTTGAAAATAATGCCCGGGAGCGCGTCTTGTCGCTGGAGATCTGCTAACAGTGGCAATATGCTTCCGACGTCATGTTTGAGTTCCATTTCGTCGATCTCGGAATCGTCATCTTCAACGGCGCCCTGTGTTGGCTGTAGTGCAAGGCCTAATAGGGACTTACTAAGATCCTTGCGGACATTTTCAAACGGTGACGAATCATCAGCCAACCATTTCGAAAGCACCGGCTTAAGTGAAGCTTGCCAGTTGATGATATCGGCTTTTTTGATTACAGGAGGTAGAATTACTGAAGGATCCAAAGATTTGTCCAATGGAAACTGGGGAGTCTGATGCTTTGACATGCTCTGCCAGAGAGTGAAGCAGTCGCGTGCCTCAAGTGTAAGATCAGATGGCAACCCTCGAGCACGATTCGTCAAGCTTGCCACTGGGTGCAAAAAGGCAAAATTTCCATGTTCAGTCAGTCCGAGTTGAGCAAACGCACGCTGTGTAGGCAGGGGAAGATAGTCAGAAGCGTCTGGACGTGTAGGAGGGGTATAGACAAATTTCCGGAGATCAGAATAACGGTGTGGGTGCTGGACCATGACAAGCTCATGTCCTGCAGCCTTTTGTGTTGAGGCAAGCCAATCGTTGAAAGCTTCGGCATTGCCTATCGTCGCAGAGAGCGCGATGATCGGGCAAGGAGCCATGAGTAACAATTGTTCCCAGATTAAGCCATCTTCTGCCTGTCCAATACAATGAACCTCATCAAAAATAATCCATTTTACGCGCTCTGACCAACTCTTCGCATGGCTGGGAGCAAGCAGCATGATTTGCAGGATGTGTGGCACAGTGACTAGGATCTGGCATCCTGTGGGGTTGTTGATACGGTAGTCGCGAGTATGGATACCCCAAACCGAATTACTGTACTTGTAATTCTTGGAGAAACGAGCTTGAACTTCTGCAGCGATCTGGTTGACCAGCGCTTTAGTAGGAGCAACGTAGACAAGAACATCGTCGTTGTTGGATTCTAAAACCTGCTTCATTGCATAGAATGAGATGAAGGTTTTGCCTGCAGACGTAGGAGCGATCACAAGGAGGCTGCGACGAGCATCGATCTCATCCAACACGCGCCTTTGCCATGCATCAGGTTCGAATGGCACACGCGGATCTGGCGCAGAGTCCATGGTTCGGTCGAAGTAGGGTCCACAATGGAGCAGTTGGAAGTGCTCTGGGGATAGATTCAAGGCAAGATCTGGTAGTTCTATGTCCTGATTTAACACGAACTGAAATGGCAGTTTTCGATCTCCTTCTGCCGCAGGGGTTTGCAGTGGCGGAAGTTGTAGTTCCACTACGGTTTTCTTGAGACAAGCAGATATAGTTTTCGTCACAGCAGAAAGACTGCAAAATGACCTGACGGTGTCGAATATGAGGGCTGCAATATAAATGCCATTGTCCTCTTCACCTTTGCGGCAGATGTTGATCCACATCTCCAATAATACGTTAAGCATATAGAGGCGTACCTCTGGTGCTAAAGTTTTTCGCTTGAATTCGTTGTTGAGGCCGTTCAGGTACTGCCTTGCCTTATTGTAGCGGGAGGCGAGATCGGTTTGCTTCTCTAATCCTTCACAGTACACACCCCAGGCTTGGTAGAGTTGTTTGGCATTCTCTTCGTCCTTGCGTTTGGAACTTGCTGCAATGTCAGCTAACATTGCTTGCTTCGAAGCGTTAATGTTTTTGCTGCTCTGCCTCGATTGCTGCTTAGGCCTGGTATTCTCAACCTTCGAGGCTGGTAATTTTGAAACCTTGTCACCCATAGTGATGACCTCTGGATCGAGTACTTTTCCAACAGCATTAGTTAGGCTGGCTGCATATGAAGTCATTTCAGCCATGAAGAACTGGTTTCGGCGAAGGGCTTTTTTCGCTATCTTTGGGTCTTTCTCCAACTGATTCTTCGACTTTTGCTCTATGGGTCGTTTCGCATTGTGCCAATGAGACACCTCTCGAAAGATACTTGCCGAAGTAGGATCCGTTTTTCCCCCGGATCGGCCCACATTCAGGTGGATGGGCTTGAGATGTTCGTCAAAGACGCTATCAGAGAAAGGCAACAGCGCGTATGGTGTTGCCTTTGTTTCGTTACTTTCGTCCGCGGTAGGCGGAGACTTCTCTGCAAATTCATCAAAATCCCGACCACTTAGAGTTTCTGCAGCTTCTTCTAGTAGGTCAAAACGTTCAGTTCTAGATGGAAACTGTAGACAATAAGCAAGAAGTCGCCCATCTATAAGATCAGCAATATCACAGGTAGTTTGCCTTGCTGCGAACTCATTACGCCATGCAACCGAATTGACTAATCTTCTTGCCTCCTGGGAGAACTTGACGACGAAGTCTTGCATCTCCTGCGAAGCTTTTTGCGAATCGAGGAGACGATCGGCGAGACTCACTTCTGCGAGTAAAGCCGTTTGGCAAAGCAAAGCAGTGGTCAAGCCATTTGTATTGTCCAGAAAAGGACCTCTTGAGGCAACAAGCACTGTTAGGTATTCTCTTTCAGTCAACGTTTCTTCACATGACTCTGTAATGACTTCAATGGCCTTTCGTAAATGATCTGGGTTGATATCGTTGGTTTTGGTCTCTGAAAGGTTCGTCTGCGATCGCAGTTAGTCAAGTGATCGAGACACATGCCTTCAAACTGGTGCTAAACCATGTTTTTCACTTACGGTAGGGGAAATGACAATATTCAAAGCACGAGAATGCTCCAGAACTGTAGTTATGATTTTGGTGTCTTGCCATTCTAGTCCATTTACCAACGCGGTATTGTAACCTCGCTGCATCAAACCGTAGATCAGGGTTCGATAAGACGATTTATATGTCTTTTGACGTTCTGTAACGGCGTTGTCCTCTTCTTGAAGGGAGGCCAAGTCGTTTTGTAGGATGGCTCGTTTTCGGAGATCCGTGACCGAAGCGCCGTCATGGCATAACACAAAATAAAGATCGGTAGTTTTCAGATACTCAGCAAAGTCATCTGAGAATACCGAAGAGAATTGGAAGACTTCGATGTACGGATGGACGGTTTGAAGATTGACCTGAAGATGGCGAATGATAGCTACTCGTGCAAGAAGGTACTTCTCCTTGGTCGCTGGTGACGCCTCTTGTGGCACACAGAGGTCTTGATAATCATCGAAGAAAGCGATATGGAAGTTACATCGCCGAGACACGAGGCCATGTAGGAATTTCTCAACTGCATAAGCAGCATGCAGTAACTGAAAACCAGGGTCGAAGTCGAGATGGCTGTCATTAAAGCATTGCAGGAGTATTGATTCGCCGTGGACGAGAAATCGCTCACTGCCCGCGAAGTCGCCTACAAGGTCAACACGGCGACTGTACAGCCTCGAGTACCATTCTAGAATTCGAGATGTTTCATCCGTCTGGGGTTGGCCATTAGCCGAATTAACAGCCATACTGTTCCTTTCTCAGGAAGCTCGAAGGAGCTATGAGATTAGTGGGGTGGCTGCCAGCAGTGTCGCAGAAGAGTGATGTCTGTTCGTCTTGGCTAAGTGGGCCAACTGGTGCGGGCACTGCTAAGCGAGAGCAGATAGCCGATGGTGGGGTATACGTTTTGGAGCGGTATGTCCCACTACCTGTCCAATGCTAGATGTGCACAGCTGTGTGCAAAAGACGGGTTACAGAGTAGAGTAGAAATCGGCTCAATTCGGTTGGGTTATCAATATGAAGCGGAGTGGTGCAGGTTTCGTTTCTGGCAAAGCCAAAAGCGACTAGTGCGCGCTAGCACAGTAAGCGAAACACATGGGGCAAGTGCGTCATTGCACAGTGTGTGTGTGTGTGTGTGTGTGTGACAATGGAAATTCGTGTGAATGAAACACTAAACCAGTTTGGCAAAACGATGTGCACGTTTTCCCCTGGTTTCTTTACCTCATAGAAAGTTTGTTGAATTGCAATTGAGCTGGAACAGTTGCCTGGGCCCTCTGGCCGGACAACGAGTTTGATAGACTGCATTGTTTGCGTAGGGTACTTCTAAGTAGTTACTCGCCTCGCCTAGCCACACTGGCCAGAATGCTTCGTTAGCGGTTGGTGTAGGTACGAATATTTCACTGCACAAAAACGGGAGAATTTTGTTTTCGAAGCAGCAAACCGTGGTTGATTTATGAGTGTTTAAACACGTGAACTCCACGTTCATTCTAAAGATTCTCGTAATGGAGAAGGGTTGACATATTGACGTGCATGTCAAGCTGAAGGAAGGAAGAGAATGAAAGAGAAAACTGGGGAAGCACATGTCCAACACATCCTTGTGACACCCGCCCCTCGGGCTTATCACAATCGATTGCAGACGGCCTTGGTGTAGAAAGTTCCATGTTGTGCCACCTGGGCACAATGTGCTACCAACGGGATACCCCAGATTGAATGGCATCCGACGCGAGCTGGCGATAAAATCCTTCGGACAGTGCCGTAGATTCTATAGTGATATTCCGAATGAATTGTGAAGCATGCCTCAAGCACGGATCGATCAGAGTCTCTGTGAGTTGCTGAAACTGTCAAGGTATAATCAGCAACACAGAAGTCAATACGGAACGCTTGTTCTCACCATGGTCCAACAAACGACAGCAGAATTCACAGCTCCAGTGGTGAGATGGTATCAATCTTAGCCTGCACATTAGCACGTATAGTCATCAGGGACATGGCGGCATACCGGCTGTAAACGACTCCAATTTGATGGACTCGGGGGTGGTTGGGGGGGGGGAGAGGGCGGATCATCCCGAGAGCATGCTCGAGATGGGGCGGGAGATACGATCATCGACATGTGTTGTGTGGCGCGTGGATTCCTGTGTGAAGGAGATTGAGGCTTGTTTTATTGTTAGATATGCGTGTATTTCTACTGACTATGGCTGAAGGAGGGTGCAAAGGCAATTGAGCGTTGAGGGCTTGATATATTTTGGAAGGGTATGTAGTAGAGTAGAGCCAGGGTGAGAAGAAATCAGAAGAATGCTCTGGGGAAACGGCAATGTCCTTTCTTGAGGTTAAATAGACGGTCAAACTTTGGCAAGTGGCGGCCAGGGCGGCATGCCTTGTTGGCAAGCCCATTTGCACTGGACAGTAGCAAGCATGCTTGCAACGGCCCGTCCGGGTAGACGGGTGGCGTTAGACAAAGCTAAATCAGAGAGAAAGGACTGGAATGGATGATTGGGCTGACACAAAGGGAGTACGGGCGGTCGGTGGTCCTTGGGGGAAGTGACATTGCAGATTCGATCAAGATTAGCATTTCCAGCTACGGATAACAACGTGGCGGCGAGCAACGACGATAGGTATTCTGTATGACGGCAAAAAGCAGGGATGGTCACGGTTGTAGACATGCGATTTGCTGGACGGGTTCTAGCGCATCCGATTCGTCTATGGAGCGCGATGCTAGGTCGAGATTGCTGCCCCCGATAGAGGGCCGGAAAAGCGGTCTGCCAGCTGGTGTGCAAGTCCAGAGGGGCTTTTTTGCAGCCAGATCGGGTCACTTGGCCATCTCGATCTTTGCACTGAGTAGGAACGTGGTCCCTGGCCTGTCAATAGTGGTTGTCACCTGTGGTGAGGCGACATTGTTTGTGTGCTGGTGGAGTGAAGCAAACAGCAGAACTGGGGTGCACGAGGGGAAGAGGGCAGCAATGAAACCGGGTGGAGGCAGGCCCCATGCACACAAGCGCAGTCAGAGATGGGAGTGAAGGAGATACAGGCTGGCCGTGTTTGGTGACGACGGGGGAGGCGCTAGGACGTGGATGGGGGAGCGCGCCAAGACTGTCAGATGGCGACGTCGAGCAACCAAGGGTCAGTCAGTCGGCTCGACGTGCGCCCCAGACGATTGATAAACAGCCATAAGATCCCCTTGTGCTTCGGTGTACGGAGCCGGCCACCCGCCCGCAAGTAAGAAACGCGCGCAAGAAGAGAAGCAGCACCAGGGCCTGCGCGCCATCGACAATGCGCTGGAGCAGGTTGTAAAGGCTGGCCGTCACGTCACACCTGCGACTTTGTGCACACGACGCGTCTGGTGAGACCCAAATCCGCCCTCCCACCGGCCGTCGTACCCAGCCGCTTCATTTCATTCAACAGAGTGCGCCCACGCCGTCACCAGCCCCTGGCCCCCGGATTACAGCTCACAGCGCACACCTCGCACTGCCTCGACCAGCAATGTCGTCGGTGTGGAATCCAGACAACGTCCGTGACGTCGCCGAGTCGGTGGGCATTGCCTCACTGGCCGACAACGTGGTGGAGGAGGTGGCCCGCGACGTCGACTTCCGGCTGGCGCAGGTGTTGGAGGAGGCCATCAAGTTCATGCGGCACGGCAAGCGCACGACGCTGACCACGCAGGACATCTCGAATGCGCTCAAAGTGCTCAACGTCGAGCCGCTCTACGGCTACGAGTCGACACGCCCGCTGCGCTTTGGAGAGGCGTCGCTTGGCCCTGGCCAGCCGCTATACTACGTCGAGGACGAGGAGGTCGACTTTGAGAAGCTCATCAACGCGCCGCTGCCCAAGGTGCCACGGGAGATGACCTTTACTGGTATGTGCCATGTCTCTGTCGCGGCTTCTTTATCATCTCTGCACCTCGTCGCTAACATGGCCTAGCGCACTGGCTCGCCGTCGAGGGGGTCCAACCATCCATCCCCCAGAATCCTACCACAAACACGGCCGATCTGCTGCCAAAGGGCCCCAACGCCAACCCCCATCTCGCCGCAGCCAATGGCCTCGACAACGTCAACGTCAAGCCGCTTGTCAAACACGTCCTCTCCAAGGAGTCGCAGGAGCTCTTCGCCAAGCTGTCTAGTGCCCTCACCGACGAAACCAACATCGAGTGGCAAAATGCTGCCCTGGCCGCCATCCGCACCGAACCGGGCATTCATCCGCTCACCACCTATCTGCTGAGTTTCATTGCGGAAAAGGTCACACACAACATGAAGAACCTGTTTGTCTTACACCAGATGATGCAGGCTACCCAAGCCCTGCTCGACAATCAGGCCATTTACCTCGATCCCTACATGGCATACATGGTCCCACCAATCCTCACATGCTGCACGGGGAGACATCTCGGCCCCACAACACAACAGGCGCCTTCCAATGCCTCCTCAGAAACACTCAACGGAAACGGGCTGAGCGGCTTGGGCGCTACTCACTTTGATCACTTTGAGCTACGCACCTATGCCGCATCCCTGCTCAGTCGTATATGCCAGAAGGCTTCTTCGTCGAATCAGGGCCTCAAAGCACGCATTGCTCGCACCTGCTTGAAACAATTCATGGACCCAGACAAGTCTCCTGGTACTCATTATGGCGCTTTGCGGGCCCTCATGTCCATCACTCACCAAGAGGGTGTTCAGATGCTCATCCTGCCTAATCTGAAAGCCTACAGCAACGACGTCCTCAAGGTGAAACTCGCTGAGGAGAACAGCCGAAGTGACACTGAGAGGGTGGTCAGCCTATTGCTTCGTGCTCTTGAAAGCGTTGCTCTCTCGAACCACTCACCGACTTCAAACGGTACCACAGACCTTGAAGACCTCAGAGAGCGACTTAATGAAAAGGTTGGAGATGTCTTGACAGACCGGATAATATCACGGAGGAGAACCGAAGTTGCAGAATATCTTTTAAAAGCAAACACCAGTGTCTAACGAGGCGAATGGAAAAATCAAATCACTTTATTGGCGTTTCATTGGGACAAAGGGATGATACCACCTTTCCATAGCGACTGCGCAAAACAGCTGCCATCTCAAATAGACCAGCTTTCTCCCCGAAACTTTTCGAACAAGTGACATCGGTCCCCTTATTCGACCATCTCCCACATCACATACCCCCCACCCTTCTCTCACACACCACCGGCAATAAAAGCCCCTCATTCCCCCCATCATCATCATCCGTCCACCTCGCCACCTTATCAACAACCCTATCAACCGCCCCCTCCACCATCCCAAGCCCCAAGTCCACCCAGCTCCCACTCTTCCCTATCTTCTTCGTTGACCGCGGCGTCAGCGGTGCTCTCCCCGCCTCCAACGCCTCAATATCTGCCGTCGTAAATGCAGCATACTCATCCGTTTCGCTGACCTCCGCGCCCGACGGCGCAAAGAATGCTGCGTGCTCCACGAGCCATTCTTTCGAGGTGCGGCGCGGCAGCGCGTAGAGAGGGGTATGTGGCGGGCGCAGGAAAGGGTTCACTGGCGACGCGGTCGCAGTGGAGTGAAGTGTTGTTTGGGGCGAACGCATGCAGCGATGTCGAGCCGTCTGGCTATCCGCGTGCTGGAGGCAATGCTCACGATGTTTCACCCCAACAACACATGATAAGGTGGCGCCAGCGTCTCGGCCCGCGTACTTCGGGGCCGCATTTGCAGACGTCGTGATGGCACTGCTAGTCGAGTCCACATCTCGTCTCGCCGAGCATGGCCCTACGAACCCATCAACCTTCTTTCCCCCCATCGCTTCCCCCTTCCTCTTCTCGTCACGTGCGTGCTCGTGCTGAAAACGGGCCCATGTCCGAGGCGGAAACGTCACAAGGTGGACCAAAACGACCCACACGATGCCCAGCACCAAGCACGTGAAAATCACCACTTCGAGCCCGTACGGCAGATACCAAATCGTGTTTTTCATCGTCGCCCCCGAAGTAGCGTTGTAGGTTGGTATATGGCGCTCGTGCGCGGTGTGTGGGACGATTGCTTCTGGGTAGAGAAAGCCTGGGGGTGAGGGTCGAGGATATGTCGAATGTTGTGGTGTGGCCGGCGATGTTGTTTCGAGCGGGTCCGAGGCGCGGGCAAGTTTCGGGGTGCATGTTGAGGTGAAAGGTTGCAGTCCGTCTGGCGTGTTGGGTGCGATGTCGTGAGGAGCGAGAAGCTGATACGTGCCCGGATTTGAGAGTGAAAGTGAGGGCGGGGAGGGATGGAGTGCGTAGCAAATTACTGTAATCGCTTTCCTTCGTGGTTTTGTTGTTTGCTGGGCTTGTGTGCTATCTGTCTTGGAGTGGACAGTTGAAGTGTCAAAGTACGCTAGTTGTGTTGCTGGAGCCATGATATATGACTTTGGAAGTGAGAGTGCTACTTTTGATATCGTGTGTAGTTTCACTAACTAGAAGATAACGATCGCGAAAGAAATTTTTTGTAGGGACAAAAGATGCAACGAGATCGTTATCTCAGGTTTTAAGAGTATGTTACGTTCACGGTCGAGACAGCCGTGTTGAAGAAATGCAAGTATTGAATGGAAGACGACTATCAGCTTCACCGAGTGACACATGCGGGTGTGAAGATTTTGGAATAGCCAAGGCAGATATATATATTATGTACTATGGTAGCAGTGGCTATTGAATCGTGGTGCTGGAAAACCTGACGCCCATCGCCCCCCGTCCACTGGCCTCAGGGCTGAGAAGTTGTTTGCTTATCTCGCTGCTCCTTCGGCCGTGACACAATCTGGAAACCTTGAATGCAACAAAGTTGCCATCCTTTCACATACGATCATAGGACGTTGCAAACTGCCATTTCTCGAAGTTCCCGTTCTAGTGAAATTATCGTTGACTAGGTTTTTGTATCTGGTTATCATGCTAAGCGATAGTTATAGCTCAGCCACCAACACAATTAACTGTCTTTTGAAACCAAAGTGGACCACAGGAAATAGGATACAAGATGAAGCTTAGACAAATACGTATCACCACCTATAATATAGGCGCCATCTTTCTTTCGCTATCCTTTATTGCTCATCTACCATTCCATTGTGGCAAATACTTTCGTTCGCGCATTCAGGCGTATTTAGATGACCGCAGCCTCAAATCTAAGACATCTATCGCTATATACAGCCGAGTATCGTCAGAGTAAAGCATAACCTGCACCTGCCTTTATGGGTCCGCATGATGGCGCAAACAAACAACTCGTCGCAAAACACCACGAGCGGTGTCAAACCTGCGCATTCGGTTACACAACCAAGACATTGCTCATCTCATGAGCAGAAAGTAGGATTGAGGCATTTACGAGACTAGAGATGTCGATTAATGTGTTTGGAGTCTAGGAAATAGGTCGAGCTTATCCAGTTCGATAGGTTCTAGCTCGGGCGACACAACTGTTGTATTCATAACAAAGAGAATCTAACTAAATAATCATATTCTATCCTCCAGCTTGCAAGATAACTGCTAGACGTTGATGATCTGATTTTCCAGCTCAGTTTAATTTGTTATGCAGTCGAGATTTCAAAGCATGAGCGTGTATTATAGGCCGAAGTCTAATAAAAAATGTGAGTAATAAAAGTATGGTTTTGAATTACAACTTGCGGATTTTTATTCAACTGAAAGAGACTTGCAAATCTACCATCACTATAAGATCGCTGCTCTGTGTCTTGCTATGAGTATTACTTCTATTATACCCTATCTATAGAAGTTCTCTATGACTTTACATATATAATCACAAACTAAAACCGAGAGATTGAGGAGAAATAAACGCGGAAGATTATACAATGTGGCGTATGTCTAGCCTTCGTGGATAATCGCGGCGCCTGCCACGATCAGTTGCACGATCAATTACACGATCAGTCGCACGATTAATCGCACGATCAATCGCACGCACTAGACTGATGGAGAACAATCCAAGAAATGGGCTCATCAAAGCCTCAAAATTTACCCGACCTGAAGTCATAAAACGTTTGCGGGCTGCTGTAAACGGCGGCCCCAATCCAATGGCACAACCGCAAAAGTTTATGGCAAGCCATACAGTCTGTTCGAAGAGTGATGATGAGGTGAGTGGTACTAGCGCGACGCTGAGTATAAACCAGATGAGCAGAATCGCAGCTAAAGAGTATCTGACCAACTCGGCTCTACGGTGGATTTGCTTGTCTTGCTCGCGCCAGGCTTCATTCAACATGCGTGTGTGCAACTGGTGGCACTGTATAACCACCTTTGTTTGATGTTAGTGTAGCTTTTGGGCAATACATTATGTTTGCATACTTCCTGCGACCAATATTTCCGTACAAGTCGGTATAAAGCGTCCTTGGGCGGCTGATCTGCTGTCTCCTCCTTTATCCTGGCTTCGAGCCGGCGAAGGGCAGACTGTTTTCCCTCTCCATAGTCAATGCGTATGTATACACCGCAAATCCCCATGAGAGAATATATCTCATCCTCTTCCCACTTAGTTTGACGTCCTTTCGCCCACGACAATCGCATATGGTACTCGAATTCACATAGGGAGTCGCCCTGGAGAGCTTGGATAGGAATTTTAGTCATTTTATGAATCGCTTGCATGATTTCGGGATCGTCCCTTAATCCTATTAATTTGTTGTTGTTGTTGAAGAATTTAACGGACACTGGAGCAAGAAGTTCTTGTAGTGTCCATCCTCGGGTGAACCACTTACTCTCCTCAAGTGGCGGGCCATTTGGGGGGATGTCAGCTAGGTAAGCATAGCATTCATCCGCGTTTTGGTACCAGCGGAACATAGAACGGATACATCTTGACACATCAGCGGTGCTTTCATGGTTGATGCAAACTATACCTACTCTACTGAGTTTTTTGGAGCCATTAATTCGATGTATCATTGGTGTTGCACATCCGCTTTTGTCATTGTAAAATCTGTCAGCTCGATGAAAGTATAGACTTTACCTATGGTATGGAATCCCTCACGCGATCTGTAATTTTCACTCTTAACTAAATTTTCTTTTTATAACTTATTCTTTATCCCTGTAGCCTTCCTAACCTAATTATTCTACGACTTTTTGTCGCATACACATTACCCCTGTCAGCTAGCTTATGCCCGTATAAGCTGTCAAGGGTCCGAAAATGGACCCTATCTCAGGAACGTCTCAAGAGATAGAAAAAAATAGTTAACTCAGTAGAACTATATTTAAAATTTATTTGGTAGAGATCTGATCATCATCATCATCATCATCATCATCATCATCTTCTGTCATGATATCGCATCGAGACACCTAGAAGATGGCTACCATGCACAGACAGCCACTAGAACTACTAATACGCGAGACGCGTCGACCCCTTTGTTTCTTTCTTCTCTTCACTTTGATGTCTTGTAATACTCGAATCTATTAGTTCCAGAAGCCCTTAGACTAGCAATTAAGTCTGATAAACCCTGAGCTCACTTCGTCACAGACACGCTCAAGCTCTGCTCAGGCACACTCAAGCTCTACTCAGGCACGCTCAAGCTTGCTCACGCTCGGCTTAATACTGCTCAGGTCAAGCCCGGTCTTGCTCAGCCACAGCTCAGGCCGCTTACTCATTGCTCACGCTACACCCCTGCGTAACTCAGTTTCAAACCTGGAAAAAGTTTGTGTGAGCGTAGATTTGACTCTATATCCTATCGCTATTTTCAAGTAGATTCTACTCTTGGTATACACCTGACTAGGTTAGTTGTTTTTGTGCCATTATATCAGGAAAATCTTACTCGGCTCAGCCTCGGCTCAATTGTGCTCAGCCTCAATCAGGCTTACCGGTACTCAGGTTTGCTCAAGCTTGCTCAGACTTGCCTATGATCAAAATCGTGGTGCCTCATGCTGTTCATGCTCAAACCCCTTTCAGTTCCTCATCTTGGTTTTGGTCCTGATTCTGGTCCCTCAACTCCTTGCTCCTTTATTCCAATATTGGCAACTTTAAATGCATATATAATATTACTACTGTTTAGAGAGGTCTGGCTTTAAGACCTACGATTTTGCTCCTGTGTCTACTGACTATATATGCAGCTATATTTAATAGATAGACGTAAGTTATAGTAAAAAGATAGATATTTATATAATTATGTATTAGGAGCAAGTCTATACATATTCTATTGTCTTTAAATTTTATATAGGCCAAGCACCTTCTCCTGTATCGCCAGCGTCTGCCTGTGTATCATCTCGGCCTCTGCGTACTTGCCTTGCCTGTACAGCACGAGCGCCAAGTCGTTCTTGTTCTGATGGCTGCCTATGTGTTGAGTTCTGATGTGGATACGCCGCACGCTAGTGAGTTAAATCAGAGTGCTTAAATCCACCATGATGAGAAAATCATCCCTTTAATGTGAGCAAACTAATTAGATCGCTGCCGTCGTCGTCGTTATCGACGCCTTTTCTCCAGTCATGTATCTTCAGAATTAAATCCGAACGAATTTCCAGGCCCTGCGCAGGCTTTACTAAAAGTCTCTCGATTAGCAGCGATATGTCGGCGATCCGACGCGCGTTGTGAACCACATCGCGATCACAACTCGCGAGCTTTTCAAACACACTATCGACGATGGATTCCAGCGGCAGATCGTAATTGACCTGGACCTGTTCCTCGGCACGCACCAGCCCCTGGAGCCCGTAGACGCGATCTCGCTCATCCGAACACTCTCCCCGACTGAATTTCTCCAGAACATCGAGAAGGGACAGGTTCCGCACGGGATGATCGCTGTTTCGAAGATCCAGTAGTCCTCTGAACTCCTTCGTGTACATGGTGCTGTACATGGCGTCGACCTCGAGGAACGCTCGCTTCTGCAGTACGGTGGGCCAAGAAACCCATTGGCGGCCACCCATCACTGTCAACTTGTTTGCCAGCAGGATCTCTTGGTGGACCCAAATCCGACGCCAAAGACCCGCAGTGACGAAGCCATCGCGCACATTCGAGCGAACTATGACAGGATCATCCCCATGCAGGTCTTTGACATCCTCAACAGCCGACTCGCATATCCCACTGCTCCCCAGCCAAGCAATAACCTCAGTCGCGCGCTGGAAGATACTGCTCATCATCTGGACTTGGTGGTTTCGCTCAGAGAGCGTAAATTGGTCGATGCAAATTTGGTCAATCCACAGCCAAACTCCATTATCGTTGGATATATCGGATGAAGCTTGTGGAAAGAGCCTGCTGCGCTTCTCAGGCCCAAGTTGCCAGCACGTGTGCAGAAAGTTGTAGAGATTCTCTCGAATATTAAGCGTAATGTTGTTGACAAGAATCGTCCCGAATTGGTCTGAACGGCCCCAAGTGTATGATAGACACCTGAAGGGTGGACAGTCGCTGATGTCAAAATGTTCGAGTTTACCTTGAATTTGTGTCCTTTTCGCTTGCAGAAGCAGCAGTCGGAATAGCCTTATTTGCTGTTTCGAGGTATCTAGTGGTTTGTAAAGCGCCGCTGATGCGCGAAGTGACCGTGGCGGCGTAGAATCCAACTCGGCTATTCCAGGATGTGGTATCAGCTTCTCAGGCTTGGAGGGAGATTGCCATGGATCGCCCGTGGATTCATCGATGCCATGAGTCGCTCGATTCAAAATGACCTTTATACGAGCAAGCTTTACAGCAGAATCGATGATTTGCTCTCGGGCGCCGTCTTGAGCTAGGTATTTCCGCGTATTGGTGCTAATCTCTGCCAGACGATTCCACTCATTCATACCAAACTCTCCCACCCCTACATCCACGTTAAAACGAAAATAATTTTCTGGATCGACGCCTCGGGAATCGAGGGTTCGCTGCTGCATCAGCCTGTGAGTCTCTTCACATTTTCTGATTTTGACTATCATCCTTTGTCGTGCTTCGGCAAGATTGATTCCGCCAAGCGGTACCAATCCCTGCTGCCACCATGGATGCTGTTGAACGTCCATGCCTTCAGGTCTCCTTCCCGAACCAATACTTACAAAGACACCGACGGTACGCCATGGCCACTCGTTGACGACTGCTTCGTCCAGAGCTACTGGCGCAGGGTTGTCCGACCCTGTTCCCTCATCCAGAAACACGGCTTGACCGATAGATATTGGTTTGAAAAAGGATGCCGTTGCTGTCGTGGCTCGAGCCGCTTCCCATATTGTACAGTTCGTTTCCGGCGGGTTCTCCTTCCTCGATTCGTATGAGCGAAGGAGCTCCGGCTTGTCATCTGTGGTCGTGCCCTTGTAGACGGCCGTGACGGCTCTGTAGAGCGCTTAGCTCTGATTCTTCTGAGGATTGGGTAAACAGTACGTTTTGGTATGATTTTCTCGCCTGTCATAGAGAAGGGCATCACGATTCCCGGGTCTAGGCGCCACCTGGGTTCAGTAAAAATGCAGTATTATCGTGCTAGTCTGACTGTACCTTCCGGTCAATCTAGAACTTCCAGGCTGCACGAGCAGGCTGGACGAAGTGATTGAATCCTGCACGCTTGACTCGTCAATTTCGTCGTTGCCTTCATCCTCCTTCCTGGTGTACTCTAGGATAAACTCTTTGGTTGCGTCTTCGAGCTTAGATGCCTTGAAAACGGTAGGTCTATAAGGAACGGCGGCAATGGTCTTGTCCGTCTCAAAGACATGCCTCATCAGTCGGATATACACCTCTTTGCACGACTCCAGGTCGAGACGGAGCCGCCCGAGCATCATGGCGATCAAGCCGCCAGTACCGGTGCCTACCTATGAGGTATCGTCAGTCGTTGCGATAGACATTACCACATTAGACGCACTATAAGATCGAAGTGGTCGCATGGCTTGGGGATCTCGGCTCGTCGTGGCGCGCGACCTTCGATTTCCACAAACGTCCTGTGCATCAGCTCTTGGAGAATGATGAGCATGGAGTAACCCCGAGCACCGCCATTATCCAGCGACAGTATGCGCAACGGCACACCCACGGTGTGGTCTTTTCCGCGCAGGGTTGCCACGTTTACAATGTTTTGCTGTGATGTGGGCATCATGCTCATCGTCCTTGTTTCCGACAGCAAACCAGCCCAGTCAAAAGGTGGCCAACTCAAATGAAGGAATATGAAGCGTGAGAGTGAGAGGATGGGCGTAATACAAATTTTTACCAAACTATCGGTCTGGAATTAGCCCATGCCATGCTATCTCGTGCAAATTCGATCTTCGTACCTCTGTAAGTCCAAGATGAAGCCCGGAGGACGATGCTCATAACCCCGCGGCCACGCCACGTAGTGACGCACCGGTCAGCGCGTTCTGGAGGACCCCGCGTATTGATATTCTCCGAGTCTCAGCTCCTACCAATCCACTTCCCATCATATTCTCGGCATGGCCCTGGTATTCCTGTACCGAACTTATGAACGAGGCCAGGAAATTTCCAACTAGGTAAGCCGCAAAATCTCGCTTGTGTTGCAGAACCGATCCCCGCTCTGATGGCTGGATCGCGCGGCCCTCGGCATCGAGACCTTCTGTAAGACTTAGAACATATGAAGGGAAAAGTTCTTTCTCGTTGGGTAGCTTAGCATTAGATCTAATAGTAGCTTGTATGCTATGCTCAGGTAAGGGAAGAATCGTGGAGGTAAACTCAGGCTACCTCAGCCACAGCTCAGGCTGCTTACTCATCGCTCACGCTGGTTGGCGCTATTTACCTCAGAAGCTCAGGCCTCCTATCACGTGTGGCTGATTCAGCTCTCACGTCGGAGGCCTGAGGACCGAGCCGAAAATTTGTTGAGCTTTACGTTAGCCCTCATACAAAAAAAGTGTCAAAAATCGCGCCAAGGCCAACTTTGGATGAGATTTATCAACGCTATAAAAAATAAATAAAAAATCTAAGCCTCAGAGTTTCTAGATATTTGTCTCGCGATTTCAAAAATCCATATAATAATATGATGCAGCGTTGTTATAATATAGAAGTGATGTACCTAAGATTTTTGAATGATACAGTCCAGCTTTACGTTAACTTGAAGACCCAAAAAAGGCTAAATTTCGAATTTCTCAACGCCTTATGATTTAAATCAAAAATCGAAGCCTCAGGTGATCTAGATATTTTTAATGCGAATCTTTCCATCCCAATTTTATTATTATACTACGTTGATATAGTATAGAAGTGATGTACCAAAGACCTGATTTCGCACTCTCATCCACGCCTTAACTTGGCACCACGTTCTGATATACCCCATCTTTCTACCTCCAGACACATAGTACGTTTATATTATATTTAATAATTACCTATACAAAGGGTTACCGTGTAGTCTATTAGCTATTGGTATTTTTATTATTATACTACATTGATATAATATAAAGGTAATGAACAAAACGGATGGCAAGCTGAAAGAAACGTGTTTCAAACGTGTTTTACAATCGCCAAACATGGCCGCCACTCTTGTATGAAAACATGTTGGCAACATGTTCTAAATGTGTTACTAACGCGTTTCAATAGTAGCGTAGTCTCAATCAAACATTTTACGCGATTATTTGGCTAAACCTATTTCAATATTTTCCTTCTTTCGAAAGTGAATTTTTTCAGATATATTGGAATATTTTTCTATGTTGAATAATGTAAAAGTAGATTGTTGTGCTATAGTTACGAAGCCTCGAAGTTGGTGAGTTTGCGATATTTTCGCTGCAAACCTCTCCCAAATCTCGGCTCCGTGCTCAGACCTCCTACGGAGTGGTTCCTCCGGAACCGGCCTAGCGCCCTTCGACGCGGGAGGTCTGAGCTTCTGAGGTAAGGCGCTATTCCCCGGTTAAATCTGCCTTGTTGATACTCCCAATCCGGTTAAGTGCTCAGAGTAAGCTAAGCCACTGACTAGACGACCTGATTTCAGCCCCCCTTTGCATGATCAGGTTTATCATTAGAGAGAGAGAGAGAGAGAGAGTGGAACAAAGATGCCCAGACAAAAGATAACCGAGTAGGGAGATAATGCTTCATTTGACTAGTTCGGTATTTAAAAGCTAGGTGACAATTCCCGCCGTTTTCGGCGGCATATGCCACCATTTTCGTAGGGCACTGTCGTCGGTGGTGGGTCTGTATAGTGCAGCAGGTGTCCACCCAAAAATAGTTAAGTCTGTCTGCCTTGGCTTGCTCTGCGCAGAAGCGGATTTTTTGAAAGCCAGGTTTTGTTGTGACTTGGCTCTTCAAGATATCGTTCATTTTCTTGAAAGTCTTCATCTCCTGAAATGTGACCTCCTCAGATTCTTCTCCCCATGTGTGAGATAGGATGGCGTACTTCGCGACATACCTTCCATCGTCGAAGTCGACAAGGCTGAAAACGTCACGGTCGAGATCGTCGATCTTCAAAAGGTGCATTGTAAGCCGACAGTAACGAGCTGAATAGAAAAGAAGACGAACGTGCGAATTAGTGAATGAGAAATGCGCAGGATATAGTAGCTGATCGATTTATGTTGTCGTGCTATCAAATAGCAAGTGCTTGTCCTGCTGAAGGCCGTCTGGGGGCGGTGCGGGGTGGCTGTGCGTTCGTGCAACCCAAGGCTGCGCCCATCATGGAGCACTTGCACAGTTAGTCAATAGATCAGGGCGTCGAACAGCGATGGCAAATCACAGCAACCTGAGTCATATGTACGCGTAACACTCTTGTTGGTGCAATCATTCGTCGTCTTGGGACCAAGCTCTACTTTCCATCGTAATAGAACCTAGCCATTCAGAACTAGTGTCGAAACGCCTGGGGCCGTACACGTGCATATGCCAAGTAACCCTGTGGTCGACTGTCAGATTCGACGAAAACCGGTGAGGCGTCGGCACGGGTAGGTACAAGCGGCACTAAATGGCTAAATCTTATGCTCACTGTGAAGGAGCTTGGGAGCATGTACGACTGCCTAACTAAGATCGTCTTGTTAGGTCCCAGCGGTGTGGACAAGTTGTGTTTCTTGCATTGCTTCGTTAACAAGCGGCGCGTCCGCGGGTAACGGTCATCGATTGTCATCAGGTGCGTATTGTAGCGCCTGTCTTCAGAGAACGGGCTTAATCTTCTAATGCTGACTAGTTATCCCCTTAATTCGTGTCTCACTATCTTTTTTAATAATGATAATCGAATTCGGATGCACGTTTTCCGTAAACGGTAATTTAAGAGTTTCTAGGACCACTGAGACACCCCCAGATGATTTCTCAATCCCTCTCTATCGTTTAGCTATCAATAAGGGGACCGAAGTCAGTTCCTGGTGCTAAATTGAAAAAATTGATTAGCTGCCTCGTTTTCGTTGAATGAGAATTAAGTCATTGATACACTCATTCACTTTGGTCGAGCTGCGACTTTATTGCGCCAGTTTATAATTAATAGATACTTCATGTGAAGATGATGGACTACATATGTTGCATGATAATTACAATCTTTCCATAGCGACCAAGTGCACCGCCAGCGCAGTGGGTGCTTATACTATTCTATACATATATATGCTACTATTGCTGCCCACCTTGGCCCGACGCAAGCTAGCTCTTCCATAGCTTAGAACACTTTTTTTTTGGTATTATTTTATTTTTTTAGGGTTCGATCAAAGTAGAGCTCGCTTGTTTTGTCCTGGAAGAAAAACGACAACAGAGAAATAAATTTGCGCGAAATTCGCAACACTATGTTGCGAGACATACCGCGTGTGACATAATGAGCATACAGCCACGCGATTGGTGGGCCAAGACTTTGCCAGCTCATATTGGCATACTCTATTCCTACTTCTGCAGTAGGAGATTGTCACAGAGATCACAATTCTCTCACCGGTGATTGAAGTTGAGGAATTTCGCCGCGAGGAAGAGGATGATAAGGTTGCTACCAATGAAGGCGGTAAAGATGCCGAAATCCCTCCATCGGTTGCCAAATTCATATCCAAGAGGTTGGTAGAATTCGTCGCCGACTTTGTAAGCGCAGTAGCTGCACATATCGGTGGCATTGTCCAGAATGTAACCTGGTGCACCTCTGCTGAAAAAATCTTTCATGTAAGCTCCACAGTCCTGGCCGCTTGGAGCCCGGAATCGATTGAATTCGCCGGATGTGCAAACAACGGGCCTGTCGTGAAGTTCGGTAACGATCATGCCACCGATTAAGCGTGTGAATGGATTGAGCTCGTACAACCAAACACGCCAAAATTTGGGAATCAGTGGTTTGGGGATAGTGACACCGCAGAACAGTGAAAATATGATGATGATCTGTTTAGAGACATGTCAGTTATAGAATGACTATGTATATGAGAATGGTATGCTTACAAATGGGTTCAAGTACGACGCTATGAAGGGTGTGGGTGTCAATGCTCCGATGGCTTGAGCTAGCGTGACAGAGAAGAGTTCAGTGACGAGGATGATGAAGAATTGGTAACCAGCGCGAGAAGATTCGGAGTTGAAGCCGGGAATATAGTATAGTGGGATGAAGAAGAAAACGGCACAAAGAATGCTGTATGGCGTTTCCGCAATGACCATCGAGAGTGCGAAAGGAAACGTTTTGTATGCCTTGGCCATTTGCTCGCGGAACGATATCTATACTTGTTAATAATCGCGTTTGGTGGTCAAGATACAGGTTTACCTACCATCCTCGCAGTTTGGTATTTAGGCTCAACTTGAGCTAGGATGAGAGCGGGAAGAACTGTAACCTGGAAGATGATAAAGACGCGATATTGCAATGATGACCGGGAATTATCCAGCTGCAGATACATGAGACCAGTGAGTAAGGCGATGATGACGTGATTAAAAAGACGAGTAAATCCGTAATTGGGCGTCCTCCAGAAGCTGAGGTTTTGACGCGCGACGACTTTCTTGATCTGGAAGGACAATGGTGTGGCGTACTCTTTTTGTGCGACAGGCTCAGCGGATCCAACCTCAGCCATGCGTTCTTCCTTAACCTGAGTAATATGACTCTTTACCTCCGCAAATTCTTCAGAGCCAGCCCACACATCAGCCCAATCTCGGTCACCTATGCGATGAGTAGAACCAGCGCCAATGGCATCGAGCATCCATTCTGCAGGGTTTGCAGATGGAGGGCAATCAGCTCCATGACGGCGAAAGTAATCGATGAGAACGTGTGCGTCTTTTCCGATGTCGCCGAAGTAGACGCATTGGCCGCCACGTTGAAGGAGCAATAAGCGGTCAAAATTCTCGAAAAGGGCAGAATTCGGCTGATGAATCGTGCACAAAATAGCCTGACCAGCAGCGGCCAGCTTGCGTAGGAAGCGAACGATGTTGAAAGCGCTCTGTGAGTCGAGGCCCGATGTAGGCTCGTCCAAGAATAGGAGTAATTCGGGCTTAGATGCCAGCTCAACACCAATTGTGACACGTTTACGTTGTTCAACAGCAAGACCTGTCTCGGGATCTCCAATGATAGCATCTGCAATATCCTCCATCTCCAATAATGCGATAACTTCCTCAACATATGCATACTTTTCTGCTTGAGGTGTCTCGAAGGGTTGACGCAAATCGGCAGAGAATCGGAGGGCTTCACGGACGGTTGTAGCAGGCTCATGGACATCGAGCTGTTCAGCGTAGGCAGTTCCTCGTTGAAAGGCGATACCAGGTGCTTTACCATCAACAAATTTGTCGCCACCGATGACGCCAATATTTTTACGGTTTGCCAATACATCGAGAAGCGTGGTCTTTCCAGCACCAGATGCACCCATCAAAGCTGTGAGCTGTCCAGGCTTGACATATCCGTATATGTTCTTGAGAAGTCTCAATTGCCCCGATGGCACTGGTACGTCATAGCAGAGATCCTCCCAGGTAAGGACAGCCTTGGATGTGATGTTGAGGTTTGAGCTATCTTCGGTTCGTTCTTCCTTCTTATTTCGCCTATCCCGTTTCTCAACCAGTTTAGCATTGAGGTCTTGGAGTTCTTTATTTTCCTTGACGAAGAATGTGACGGTGCGACCGCCGGCACCCCACTTGACAAATTCGCCTAGGAAAGCGTTTGCGAGTAGAAAGCTGACAATGAGAACAACCATGATTCCCCAATTCCTCCACAGGTCCTTCGGGTCGTATGTAAATGAAGTATTAATGTAGTCAGCGCCGGCTACGATAGTGGTTCCTCCTCGACTTCCTGGCAATGTGCAAACCTGAGCATTGATATCATTATAGCCTGGGCCAGACGGGATGATGTTATTTCCGGCGCATGTAAGATCTAAGCCCTTGAACTCGTTCATCATGAGTGCGGAGAAGCCCAAACCAAGTGCATTGATATAGAAAATCCATCGCAGCCATACTTGCTCGGATTGCCACTGAATGAGATAACCGGATGTCAGAACAAGGAGCGTAATGATCGTAGCTGCAAGCCGGATAGCGACGTCAAAGTCGGGACACAGACAACCAACTGTTCGAAAGAATAGGGTCATTGCCAAATACCCTGTAACAATCATAAGGTAGAAGGTGAAAAATGCTCCTGCATCCCGGACAAGATTCGTCATGAAATATACGATGATGGAAAAAGCCATAATCTGTACCGCGGAGAACAGTAAATCAACTCCAATCTGCGCGATCCAGAGGGCTGAAGGACGATGGAACGAGAAAGCACGGTGCTTGTTAATAATGGGACGCCCTATCATGGTCGAAGCAAGTTCAGAAAAGGCCTGGAAAGCATTGAACAATAGAGCGATGAACAATACACCACCTCGGGTAAAGGCACCGTTACTCGTTTTGGGAAGATCAAGCCAGACCGTACCAGTGATTATAGCGATAGCAATTGACGTAAACCAAGAAACAGCAAGACCGATCTTATCCTGCCACTTGAGTAGAAATTGGCGTTTGGCTAAAGCCCATAATTGAAGGTAGAAAGGAATCGAGTAAACAGATTTTTTAGGTGCGTGGCGCTTACTTTCCTTTACTGCAGTTTGAAAATCATCATACACATGTTTTTCTTCGTCCATGCGTGCATGGTACTCAGCGGTCTCAGCAGCCAGCTGTGCTGCAACTTCTGAGTTGTTGAAGGCTTCAACAAGGGCATCAGGAGTGGACAGCATGTCTTTCTCGGTCAGGCCTGGTTTATATTCACGCTCAAATGGATCCGTACAGCCTGTGAGATAATCAGGCGTTGTTTGACGGGGTTTTTCCAGAAATCCGAGCCCTTCAAAATACGCTCGCGCAGAGTTTGCAGGACCAAAATACACCTGGCGACCATTATCAATAACAAGGACCTTGTCAAAGCATTTGTAGATGTTCTCAGAGGCTTGGTACAGGGATACGAAAGTCGTGACCTTGTAGATATCTGTCAATACTCGGAGGGAGCGAGCATAGTCAACGGCTGTGGATGCATCTAGGCCACGAGTTGAGTTATCCCATGACACGACTGATGCACCTGTAACCATTGTCTCGGCAATGGAAACTCGCTTGCGCTCTCCTCCACTGATTCCCCTGACGAATGGATTTCCAACAATCGTATCCCTCGTATGCCCAATGTTGAACATTTTTAGCATACGATCGATGACCTTCCGCTTAAACTCTTTCCTAGAAAGACCAGCGGGTCGCTTGCCTGGTACCTTTGTCTCGAGTGCGAAATCGAGTGTCTGACCGACGGTCAGAGTGGGGTGGTGGTTCTCCTCTTCCTCACAGTAGACCGCCTCCCCACGATACCTCTTCTCAAAAAAGTCGGCGTCGAAAGGCCCATAAAGTACCTTCCCGTTGACATTGGTATATCCGTAACGTTGGTTGCTGATAACCTTGAGAAATGTTGTGCATCCACTTCCAGGCTTCCCCAGAACGAGTACCATCTCCCCTGGTTTCGCAACACCCTTGAAATCTTTCAAGATATTGAACTCTTTGCCCTTCTTGCCTAAACCTAACAGGGTTTGGACGGTCTCAAAAACGTTGAAGAAGGATATAAAGGCATCCGGGAAAGTTTTGGCGTAGTTCTTGACGCCACCAAGACCAGAAACCGTCAAATTCTCCCACACAACGCCAATGCGTTTCGACTTGATACCAGCAGCTTCTTCTTCATCACGCGTACCTCGTAGCGTCTTCTCTAGGTCAAATGGTTCTTCGGAAGAGTCATCTGAGCTCGTACCGGCATTCTTCTCGACATCTGTTTTGGTATGGTTATTACGGACTTGGCGACTTTGAGCACGACTCAGCCTGCGCGATATGTTGCTTGTCTGAGAAAGCTCCTTGGATAGCTCTGCGAAGTCGGCCTCGGCGCGATGAACATCAACTCCGCCCAAGACATTGGTGAAGCCCAATTCGCTAAACTGGTGCGAATTGCGAGCTGTGATGTCGTCAGTTGAGGTGGTCTCAACGCTTCCATTGTCGATTTTGGCGTGACTGTGTTCTGGATGGGTCGCCTCGTATGTCTTGCTTCTATTCTCTTCGCGAACCGTTGAAGTTTCTGGCGGGACGTTTGAGTTATCCATGATGAGTGCTAGGCGCTGACGACGCAGGGTGCACTCTGTTCGGTTATTTCTAGGTCGTAGTGCAGTGGGTAGTATCCGAGACACTGCGCCTCGCAGAGTAGGAAAGCGAGAAACGAGAGGAATGGAAGCAACGTATACGAAAACAGATATAAACAGAATTCGAAGGAGAGGCCGATGGCCCTTCAAATCTTGGTTAATTGTTTACTGACTAGGTACGGCCGGGAATAAGTAGGGCCGGCTCCTTCCGATGCTGAGAACAGTAAAGGTATGATGGAATGGCGCATATCCAAGAAACTGGGCAGACCAATCAAACTCCCGTGTTCAACCCCATTCAGCAAAAAGCTTGCTAGTTTTTTGCTGTTTGGTACTCGGTGCGTGACCACGGACCAAAACTTGCGGTGCAATGATGAGTCAAAACGGCTCATCCTGACTACGGGTTGCCTATCTCGGCGGGCTGCATTCGGTTGTTTCATGCCATGTTTGTGGATAGATTAGGGCCTTCTGACAATTGCCCGAAGACGTTGTTCCTGGATTAGTACTGCATCTTCTGTTACCGAGCTCCGGTTGACAGCATTCTTACAGGGATGAAAACGTATGGCGTCCTCTTATGCTTCCGAGCTTCAGTTCATAACATCCGAATATGGTAACGTAGATAGCGAGCGAGCGGCGCCCCCCACCAACTTTGTAGGTCACGTTAATTATGAGGCTTTGCCTTTCCTGAATCATAACCACCTCGAACCTGTCCTAGTCTTGGCAAAAATAACTCATCGCTCAATTCCTCATGATCGGTCGCTTACTGCATGACTCAGGTCCGGATAGGGTTGGAGTATCTATACCTATTGACAAACGTAACAAAGTTCGTCCGCTGGATGAGCAAATACCTATTGAGCAAATATTCGTTTCACAACTTCCGAAGATGCCGAATCCGCCTGGGCAGGCTTCTGCCTGACGAGCGATCAGCGGACGCCTGGAATAGTCGGCCTTTTCGCTCTCCGACCCTTGTTCGCTAGCACGCTAGGTAGGTATCTGCTGTATTACCACAAACTGACAAATTGCCCCACTCTATCCTGTGGAAAAAGGGCGTCACGGCATTGCTTTGGCCCTGTCCCAGGTCTATCAAGGTTTTCCCGTCAACAGTCACAGCATTCTTGACCTGTCCTTCAGAATGGCCATGGCAGTATCACAAATCACAGTACAATAACAATCAATTGAACTTACGTGACCATTAGCTCCAGAAAGTTCAACAATGGTCTCATGCCCACGCGCCGTTTCCATCTGTTCATTAATCCGATGTACGTAATCCTCTCTATAACGACCAGCACGGTAGAAAAGCGACCAAAGTTCATGACCCCAGTCACGTGCCAAGCGTCACTTGCCAAAGTTGGAATCGATCCTTAACACGAGTTCCATTAGAAACCGATAAAAGATTCTATTCAAAGATTCCTCATAATCAACTACTATCCTTTGAGGCATACAGCCACCGAGCCAGTCACCAACCTTGCAGCGTGACGTTGTGGTAAAGCAAGCGCCACTAAGACGGATCAAGAAACTTCACAGCCTTTATTACTTGTGTCCTTCAGTCATCATATCTTCGAGGGTTTTGCCGAGCACGAATCGTCGAGCTTCTCAATTGAGGTGACGGCTCAAGCCCCTATCACTATTTCGAGAGGCGTCCTACAGGCCAAACATCACTCCGCAACGAGTAATTATAGGGTCTGTGTAGTCATGCTTCTGCACGCCCTTTCGTAATGAAGGTACGAGAAACGCGGCGCGAAGTCATGTGCTAGCGTGGTACTCGTAGGATTATGAATTGGGTGTATTCTTATTCGTTCTAACAAATGCGATCTCGGGTCTCTCGCATGAGGCAGACTCATCATGAGATTGCTCAACGGAGTCACCGCGAGCAAGACATTCTGCCATAGCTTCCTTTCTATTCTGTGTTTTGTGGCTTTACATGTTGACATGGTCATATATATATTACCTATGGAGTCGCTGGTAGCTCTCAACCACGTTCTCCAATTCAACCAATCTATCAACTAAACAAACTTTCAAGTTTCTTCAGAAGCTACCGTTACCATGTCTTTCCCACCAATTCGCTTCGCGCCTTTTCAAGTTTCCAGCGCGCCGTCTTCAGGCAATAATTCGCAACATCCATTTTACCAGTCACAGACGCCAGTGACAACTTTGAGTTCTTCAACTCCGTCTGCAACTTCAACCTCAAATGCGACTAGTCCACAAAGTGGAGGCTCGCAAAGCGAGAAGTAAAGAATACTTGTGTTTCATCCTGCATCAATGCAGCATCACTGGTGGAAACAAGAGAACATAGCTGTTTGGTGGCCTAGAACGGATATATGGAGCACTGCCACCACCATCAATTAAATATCGCATCATGGATGTTACATGTACTGTAGAGGAGGGCATCATCATATCACAAGCATTATATAGCGAGTCCATCGTTTACTCTCATGTATTTCCTTTTTCAATCAATCTGCTAGAGACCATCAAGGCACAACACGCTCGTTCAAGCCAGGCACGTTTCAAGAATACAATCGTATACATAAAATCCTAAAGTGTTCTTGATAATGTACAATCTGTGGTTCTTCGTCATCTTTTGGCTTGAACTTGGTCCCTCACCGGTTGCCTAAAAAACAACAGTACGCTAGTCACGCCCCATCCAACACCTCGTCTCCACCGCATCGGCTATCCAGTCATTACCTGTTGCCGATCTGTCGGAGTAAAAGTCCCACTCAGTCAATAGCCACGTGCTATTTATTCCATTTTATTTCCGTTAAGCGGATGGGAATTTAGGATCGTGTTTTCTGTCTCGCATGCCTCACAAAGATAGTAGTACTTGGTACCTGAGAAACCAGTCCTGGCCCCCACATACGTCAAAGTAGGCACCTACACAAACGTATTTCGCATATCTCGTTTCTGTTGGCAGAACGCTCGTTCACCCAGCGTTTGCACTGCCTCCACATAAAATTACTCCTTAGTCCGGGCACTGTCAACTCACCCACTGAACCCACCACTCATAGAAATAACCTAACAACCAAACTATTACTAATACGGCGAATGGCTCCCGGCTTATATCAAGTTCGATGAGGCCGAATACTTGAAAATTCAACTTGTTCACCGCATGTTATTGCGAGTACTGTGCTTGGCATACCTTCCCGAACAGGCAACACGCATAGCATAGCCTCAACACCGAACTATTTACCGTGCCGCCACCGACGACGGAGCTGACGGCAAAGGCGCACTCGGTGAGCGGAAAGAGGTGGGGGGGCTGTGCTATATATGCATTCATCGCTTAGTAGGTTGATACCGACGTGGGTGAGCGAAATGATCTGTTGAGGAGAGAATGGTGGCATCGCCGATCAGAACATCTACACAGGTCTGGGGTATAACGTGATAGAATTTCAATTAAGGTGTTGCTATCATCAAAGGCATAAGCTTGTTCATCGAGCCATGTCACGAGTTTGTCTTGTGTTCTTGCCTGTTCCAGTGCTCACCACACCTGCTGAAAATGGCGATACAAGAATAACTGATAGGTTCCTTAACGTTGCTCTATCATACGACATGCTTCGACCTTATCTAAATCATGCCACCATATTTGCCACATGTCGCCTCCAAGGACAGAATCTTCATCACTTGCCCTCCCCACTAGGCCAGATATCTTGTTCTAACGGGATAGGTTAGCCACAGAGCCGACCAAAGCTGCTCACCAGCTCAACCTTCAAGCCAGCAAATTCAGACACATGGAAACACAGGGCTTGCGAAAGTAATAAGCACCTCCCACTTGTGAAAAGTGTCACTCACAAAAGTTTGCCCGAAAGCCATGCGAAATCACACAACACACACTGCCACCATAATTGTCGTTCTGGTAAATAGACACAAAACGGCTGTTCCGAACGATCACCCATCATCTGTAGGATACCATGTGCGTGCTACAGAATGCCGAGTACCCAGAAACTGGAAGAAGCTTAATTGCTTCTATGAGGACAAGGGTTCCTTAACCTGCAACAACCATGTCCGGAATAGTTGGCAACGCCCAACAAATCAACATATCGACTGTGCTTATATCATCAATAGCGCTATAGTTACATCTCAATGGGGACGGTCTGACCGACTTTGAAGTGTCGTGCTGAAATACACAAATTACCTAGTAGCTAGTCACAACCCAAACCAAACGAGAAATCGTTCGCCCAATCCAATCTATCTAGTAATTGGCGTGCCACGCGCAAAGAAATTATCTTCAATGTCAAAACAAGCGGATAAATTCCTACGGGAGATTTTAGACACCAGTCCAGCCCCACCGATATCAGAACAAGACAACAATGCGAATAAAAAGCAGCACAAAAAGCTAGACTCGCTCACGCACACGATTCAAAAGACCTTTGCTTGATACGCACGTGCATTGACAAAAAAAATAAGAATTGAATAATTGCGGGGGAAGGGGGGAGGGGGTATGTTTAGCCTGTCCAGCCCAGTACCTGATCTCTTTCCAAACACCATGCTAACCCCATCGACGCCTTACCCAAACCCATCGCGACACAACAACATTCAGTCGCATACATGCCTTGCCTACCCCGTAGTCTTGGCTTTTGAATTCTAGTTTACCTCTTTTCACTAAAGTGGGTGCCGTTCGGCGGTGCGAGCGGCGTCTTTTCTCTGTCTGCGCTTTCGATTGCGCGGCCTTCGCTGGGTTGCGATGGCGGTGGGCGTCGGCCAATGCGGTTTAACCATGTTTCTGCGCTTTGGACGGTGCCATCGACGACGGTCGTGATTTGGCCCATCATGTCGAGTCCTTCTTTGGCGAAGGCAAGCATCCGGTTGGCGCCGCGGACTGCCTCGCCTTGTGTGCCTTGCTCGGCAGCTCCGTCGTTGCTGACGGCTTGGCGGCCTGCGAGCTGCCATCGCTGCGGAACGCTGAGCAGTTGCGTACGAACAACTTGCGATGCGTTTTGGGGGAGGGCACCACCTGTGTATCGGCTGACGGATTGTACGACGGATTGGAGAGTGGTCCAGATTTCGGAGCTGAGTGATTTGATCTTGTCTGCGATCTTCCTAACTTGAGCGTCTTGGTCCACATCGGTGAGATCTAGCTGTGCCATTGTGCCGTTTAATTCACCCTTCTCATTTGGGTGAGCCTCAACGTCGGATTGTTGGCGGTTGCGTACTGCCGCCTCGTACTCTTCGAGAACGAGTTTCAGTGCTCGCATGACACTATCAATATGGGTCGTTGCACCACGCAAGAGGCCGAGGCATAATTTGAGGGAGCGTAGCGAAGTGTCGGACAATGCGACACCGAGACCGGATGTTGTCATGATGAGCTGTGTTGACCAGGCCACTCGTCGATCTTGCTGCTGCTGTGATTCTTTGCCATTGCTAGTAGCCGGCGTTACAGCGGTCTCCTCGTAAGTGGGCGAACGTTGATCATCATAGGCGGGAAGCGATTCGGTGATAGACGACCGCGAGGTTGCTCTTGTTCGCGAAGCAGTCATTACATCATCAACCTCCATAGAGTCGTCTACAGGGCTGCCTCTCCGCTGTCGCTTTCGAGACACGTCTTGGTCACCGGCTTCCAGGTCGCTTGGTCGCCTGTGCTGTTCGCCGAGATATCTTCGGATGTTCTTCTCCATGCCAGTTCGCCTACCCACCGACGACACCGTGTTGACCATGGGAGATCCAATGTTGCGCTCAATAAGTTCAGCACCATACTGAACAAAGCGCGGCGTGTATCCCTTGGTCGCATTGTAGGCTGAGATGGAACCGTTGATGGTCCCTCCTAGCCACGGGTGGTTTGACGTGAGAAGTGAAAGAATAGGTTCGGGCTCTGCAGAAGGAGATGGGGCGGAGAGAGTGGTAGAGCGTGCTGTTGGTGAACGAATAAAGTCTGTTTATGATCAGTATCTGATTGGGTCTTGGTGTTTGGCATCGTAACGTACCTGGATTTCCCAGCCCACTCAGCGCCTCAGCGGCCAGCCTGACATCTGGATCGTCCATGCTGAGGACACTCAGCTCTCTTCTTCCCTTCTCGTCCTGTGCACTCCACACGCTCGCGGTATCCATGGGGCTACCAATGTCCTCAGCCATCCTAGGCAATCCATCCGGCACCTTCGGGAAGGTGGCGCTATGCAAAGACGGCAGCTGAGCCCATTGCGACTTGTCGAACTGCGACCTGGGGCTAATTTCTATAGAGTTCTGCGGGGTATGGCGTGCAGATGGAGTGGCGTCTGGCAGGTCCAGCGACTTGATACCCGGCAGGCGGTCATTGGGCTGGTGTGCGAGGGGAAGGTGTGTGGGAACTGAGGGGAGATGGAACGACTCGGGCTCGTGCTGAGCGTAGGCAGGCGGAGGGGGGCGCTGTTGCTCCTGTTGCATGGTGCTGGCGGTCTGGTTGACGGTGTGCACACTCAGCGTCTTGCTGCTACCCCACGTTCTTTCCCGCCACAACGATGAGATGCGCCCACGACTACAAAAACTCGCTCCTTGCCGGTATTCGTCTTGACTCTTGTTGTGTGCGTCGCAATCGATAAAAGATGCAGTGCTGGGCCGGAGGCGGCAGCTCGATCCGGTATCGCACGCCGCGGCAGGTCTGACTATGCAATTCGAGGGTCGTGACGGCGTCTTTTCAGGGGTTTCGAGACGGTCAGCTCGACTACGACATGACAACGCGACAATGGAAGCTCAGCAAACAAAGGCAGACAGAGAAAGCTCGGCCGTGCTAATCACCGGCGGCCAGAGTCGTTGTGGGGAAAGGCAAGCGCAGGGCCGGGCAAGACAGCAAATTGGCGATTACAATGAGGGAGACTTCACATGTCAAATTCTATCACATGCTCGTCAATCCCACACCAGTCCACGCCACGCCACACGCTTGGCGCACATCTTGCTGCGAGGCCCTGCTGACGGTATTCCTCGACGGCATTGATTTGATGGGCTTACCAGAATAACTTGCTCGTATTGCTGCTGCATCGTCATATCAAGCTGCAGCACCTAACTTCAGAAGACTGGTTTGCGTGTGTGCCTACACAGTATTTTGTAGGCTTGCACCAACAGGCCATGACCAGGGTCAACGTCACCAACGGAATTGGCCCACGTTTTAGTGGCTACGGCCCATGTGCCCCTTGCTCGGCCAGTTAATAATAAGACCTGCACGTGGAAGGCTTCCAGAGTTCAGTAATCGTCCAGCGGCTCCAATCCCCACCGTCAAGCTCGACGGATCCCGCTACCGCCGGGGACTTTATCACTGGTGTCTTGGGTGATAGGCTACAAGGACACCAAGGTCTGATTTTAGTTAAAGTCGCCCCTCGGATGCTCGCTTCCCGGGGCCGATCTGACCTGAACTAAACTCACGATAAGCCCCACCCAATAGAGGCATGTCACTGGCTCCTATCCAGACACCCAATTCAACGGTAAACATATGTCTTTCTGAAAGAACCAACTATACATTAAATAACTCAATATATGGCATCATGCTTGATCGTGTCTATCCTTGAAAAGGGTGTCATAGTCCCAGTCCAACATGAAGACCAAACGCATTCAATTGCGCTGAGGCATAAACTTTGTAACATTCCTTAGCAGATCCATATTCGCCTGTTCACACGCAAGCATAAAGCTATCAATCCCAGGTACCCGCTCCAACTCCTCCGCCGTCTGAGGGGCTCTCATAACGATCAGGCTGAGCGTGCGGTCTGATACTATGGGCGGCGCGTTCAATGGCCGTTGCACGATTTTCTTAGTTACGAGCTTGCTGAACGCTAGGAGCTTGTTTCGTACTATCTTTGAGCGGGGCGTGAGGGGTCTCAAGCTTGGTGGAACATATGTCGGTTTTGGCGTATGAGCTGGTGGTAATGAAGTACCATCGCGAGTATCTGTGAGACCTTGAATAGTAGAGCTAGCATGGACATCTCGCTTCGAAGAACTTTCGGCGCGTTTACGCTTTAGATGGAGCGTTGAGGATGGAGTTTCAAAGTCCAAGGTTGGTAACGAGTCGTCAGAATTATACGATGACGCATCGCCGTCTGGTACAGTATGTGGAGCATCCAACCTGGTCTCCACCATTGTAAACGAAAGGCCAGTGTGCAATTGCGCTGTGCGTGGGTTTGGGAGCTCAAAAGCGGGAGACGAGTCGGGAGATGCCTGAGCTTGAACGAGTTTGCGCCTGGAGGTACGCTTGGGAGTGTCCAGAGGCTCCGACACTACTTTTTGAGCGGCATGTGAGGGCTCTGTAACGGTTGGTATACTGTCAGAAATTAAATACCGAGAGATGACCTCAAGCCATTCGCCACCATACTTCTCTTCCTGTGCTTTCCCAATGCCTTTAATGGTTCGCAGTTGGTCATGATTTGATGGACGCTTGAGGGCGAGTGAAACTAAGACAGGAACTGTCGTAATCTTGTAGACTGGTACTCCTGCGCGTTCTGCAAGGCTCGATCGGCGTGAGACGAGCTCGCGATATAGTGCCTGGGATATTGGATCAGAAAGCTCATCAGGTAACTCTGGAGCTTTCGGCTCTTTTGCATTACTGATGCTTGCTCTGGCACGATCCTTCATCTTTACCCCAAAGAAGGTCTCAGAAGTTATTGAGGTTCCATCCTCAGCCCAAGCATTTAACCTGAGTGGAACAACGCCCTCCAGTTTACCAGTCGACGACAAGTACTGCTCTGCATGCACCGGTAAAGGTGGAACTGGATCCATTTTATGTCGTTTGTAATTCAGGTAATGGTATAACATGTAACCAGCGTAAGCATCGCCGGCCGCATAATTGATCTGGTCCTTGGAGAGCGGCTTACTCCAATTACTTGTTCGGACGTCGCCCTTGTATAGAGGATAGCCTAACCCGGCTTCCACTATGCTCGCAAGGCTCACAAGCCTAGTTGAGACCAGTTCCGGATTGCTGCTTCCAAACTTTGTGAGACGATGCAGATGGCTCAATTCAAGTGCGCCTCTTGGTTTCAAGTGGAAGTACCGTTGGAGGCGAGCAAAGTCTGCACTCAAAACTCCGACGCCAACTTTACTGACTTCAGGACTCTCGATAAGCTTTTGAAGAGAAGGCGCAATGATATCGCTAACAGTTTTGCCGGGATGCAAGCCGATGTGAAATAGGGCAATTTTGTCTATCGATGCGACTTGTATCAGACCAATTTTGATTTGTAGGTCTGACTTTTTCCAGTCATTCCATGGCCACTCCATGTCGAATCCAACAATGGATTCATTAAGAAATTGACGTGCAAGAAGCTCAGAGTCTTCTCGCGTTTTACTGTACTGGATCTTCACAACCTGATTGTCTGGCCCTCTGTACAAGTTGTGGCTCCACCATATCCTCTTAGCAGGCCTATTTGAACCAGGGTTACCGTTGTTAAGTGGCTGTTGCCATTGGGGTTGTTTTGGCAGAACAAGTTCGAATGCGAGTGGCCAGCGTACGTGCTCCTCACTTCCTGGTGTTGTGAAGTCTGGCTCATCCTTGGCGCCTGTCATGACGTGAGCCATCTAGGCCCGACCCTAGATGTTTATATATCCGTTGATATACAAAACATTCAACGGCCATCCCAAGTGCCGCGAGAGATGACGGATGCTCAAACAAGCATGGGGTGTCTCGCGACGCGGAGTTACAGAGCACAGACCAAACCTAAAACACGCTAGCACATCGGAGCACGTGTTTACTTCTTCACATCTTGACCGTCACCACGAAGTCTCATCCTATCATTTCAGACCACTCATATTTTCCATCTGAATAATATGCAATCATATGATCTAAATTGCCGCCATATACTCAAAACGCCATAGGGTCTACGCTACGGTATACCTTTGTTTGACGTTCGGCTCATGAGTGTATCATTTCGAATCTAACCGCTGGCGATCGTAGCTCTGGTACAACTCACATCTTCCATAGCCGCGTTCTAGTTGCAGCTATGTGTGATCATCAGTATGGCCCTCTATGTGCTACGGATGTCACAGGTGTTACGTGAGCATTTTGTCGAAGTCTGTTGAGGAGGTGTGCTGAGGCAAGGTTCCACATCGACCAGGTTCCGTGAGTTACAGTAGGGATACCTTTGAGACGACAAGAGAAGTATTTGCTATTCGTCAGCCAAATGCCTCCTTGAATCGTTTCTTAAGGTGATTTTCATGCCATTTCTACAACTATAAGAGTCACGACAATATGATTACGATAGCCTCTGGCATCTCAAAACATCAGCACCCATGACGTGCATCATGAACCTGGAGTTTTAAAGCCCGAACTTGAGCCGCACTTGTCTTAGGATAAACCCTACTCTCGGGTTCCGCATTAGGCATTGAGAATTGTGCGTTGCCAAGACATCATTTTCGACGTCTCAGGCATCCCTAGTTTCAGACGTGTGGATGCTAGGCTAGGCCTGCGGAAACTTGGCTATCATGTCACTTGCAGTGTGGCAAGCCCTATCAAGCTTATGGCTATTACGTTGTGAGGACGCGTACCTTCAAATGACAAGCTTATATGCCGATGATTTTGCTTCATTTTGAACGGTACCTCTGTGAGGATATACTTTTTTTTTTACACCCATCGCTGGTCGATTTTATTCTGTACTATCTTCGCTTCTAGATTCTTGTATTACTACTCACATCATTGCCACTATGTATTTCAGGTCATCCTTCTTAGTCGCCGCTCTGGCGTGCATCGCACAAGCACAAAACGGAGGTGGGAATGGAGGTGGCAACGGCGAGAACAATGGTGGTGGAAACGGAGGAGGAAATGGAGGCGGCAATGGCGGTGGAAACGGTGGTGGTAATGGTAGTGGCCGTAATGGTGGTGGACAAGGAGGTCGCAATGCCACCAACCAAGCTGCAACACCTCAAGGCTTCACACCATCCGTCAACACCAAACTCGAGCTCTCCTTCAACTCGACGCAGGTCAAAACACCGGGAGAGCTACTTTCCAAAGCCGGTATGTCGATCGCCAAGTCATTGAAACAATCCAAGCTAACCCTCACCTCACAGTGACCGCCAGCGAACCCCAAATAGCCATTGCAGGCCCAGCAAGCAACTTGACTGATACGTATATGTTCGTCATGTTGGATCTCGACGTACCAGCACAACAAGGCAGCACCAACCGCCGAATCCTCCTTCACGCACTGGAAACAGGCTACAAAGCAACACAGAAGAAAGAAGGAGCTGCTACCGTCCTAGAAGCCGCATCGAAAACCAAAGGCCCAGCTGCATACCTTCCACCCGGACCCCCAGCAACCGACACCATGGCCCATCGCTACGTCCAACTTCTATTCAAGGAACCCGCCAGGCTCAATGTTCAAGCTTCGGATTTCGCGAACACCACCGGACGTTTCAACTTTGATATCCAGAAGTTCATGACTGATAACAAGCTGGGTGCGCCTCTTGCCGGTAACTTCTTCACCGTAGATGGAAGGGCAAATGGCACAACTGGAGGAGGACGAGGCGGATCTGCGACGAGCAGCGGCAGTGGCCCAAGGAGAACCACACAGCCATTTGAGGGATCTGCTGGGCGACGAGAGATCTCCTATGGTCTCGCTGGATTTCTCGGTGGGTTGGTGGTGTTGTTGCTATAAAAATGAGTGCGGTGAGGCCATGAACGGGGACATTGTGCTGCGTATGATTGTATCAGTTTGATCTCTCATGAGTTGTTCCATTGCTCGGCATTCACATTAGCATTGACATTGAGGTGGTCGTGAAACATCGAACTCAGTGTCAAATTCACAATACTAAGAACTGAAAAAGGTTTATACAACACAGGATGAAGCATGATGATGACATGTCACCATGCTACCCGTACCTTCGTACCGGCCTTTCCCGTGCACTATCTTCGTTCACCCGCCTGCCTCAATCTCCCAATATGAAGCCCAGTCCCACGATGTAGACGGTCGATCCATCGCCGATTCAAATTGGGCGTCATTTGTGGAAATTCAAACACTTTTGTTACCGCAATACTATACTGCGCAGTAGCTTTTATAGCGTCTTCGAGACACTTATAGTCGAAATGGACATTGCCTCGTAAAATGCAACATTGAGAGAATCGAGCAGGAGGTCTCGGATTGGTCCATATTTTCCAAGCAATTCCTGGGGACTAGATTCATACGGAGGCTGAGAGTCGGTGAAATAGGAAATTTGTAAATGTCTTCACAGTGTGGGATAGAACCGGAGCTCAACTGTCTTGTAGTTTCTTTGAATTTCTTTGATGCGAGAAAACATGGTCTTTGAGTCCTCGTAATCTGTCTCCGCCTTGATCTGGTAGCATGACATGTAAAGTCCGTGAATATAACAGAAAAACCCGCTCTCGGGGTTAGTGAAATGTCTGTAAACCTCGTTGCAAAGTTCTCAAGGAATTATGGGGATCGAAATGTTGCGTGTCTCACGCATGGTGCTCGAATTGAAGTTGAGATGAGCTTGAGGAAAGAGGGTCTGGGGGTGGCGCGACAGAATGCAAGTTTAAGAAGGTGACGGACAAAGTGGGCGGGTATAATTCTGAGCGGGGTCCCGGATGCGCGGGAGCGGCAGGGTCCTTTCACCGAACGTTGCTGCGGATCCGATAGACTCGATTGATTTCGTTGGTTCGTGCATACGTTCGACTAGCTCATTCGGCATGCTTGTTTCTGGAATGAGACCAACAAATTCACTTGCCGTTGTCGGATCATGTATGCATTCAACGAATGTACTCGGTGTCGTTGGATCCTGTGTGTGTTTTGCTAGTCCGCCAGGCATCTTTGTGTCGAAGAAAATGTGGGTTTCACGTCGTGTTTCCCATGCCACCTCCAGATCAGCCAGGAGTCCCTGGAGATGTGTGAGCTTCGTATTTACCCACCTCCCGTGTAGGTCGCGTCGGATTAAGTCAATGTCTTCTTCGTCACTTAAGAAGAAGCCGATTGTGTAGACTGCCCATGTCCCTACAAAACAAGTTATCCAACCGTGGTCATTTTCGAATGCGCGAAGAATTTGAAGCGCTTTCTTTAACTGCCATGTATCTCGCGGCACAACTTTGGGGAGTAGGTTCTGATCCTGTTGGACATTGACTGAGCTGTTGCTAGCTAACTTGAGAAGAAGTGAGATAATGAGCACATGCATGTATCCTGATGCCTCATAATACTGCTGTCGTTGGCTTGGTGGTCCGTTAGTTATTGATGGATCAATAGGCAGATTGCCTAGCACGCGAGCCTCCCACTCCCTAGCCTCGGAGTGAAGGCGCGCTAATTTTGGGCTCTCGTATAGCTCAGGATGCCGGTATACCTGTTTAGCTTGTATCGCTAGTCTGAAGAGTGGAAGAGGTAATCCAAGCACTGGGCTATTCAAGCTATTAGTGCCAGGAAAGATGGGTTTTGCCATTAGTTCCTCAGAGCGCAGCCAGAACGGTAGGTCAAATTTATACATTGGAGTTTGATCAGACCAGAAGCCCATACCCGTGAAGAACATCTGAAAAAGAACGCTTTCAAGTGCCAACCTTTCGAAGGGCTGCAATACCAAATGTGGGGTGTTGAAGCAGCGCAAGCTGAGGAGACGCATAGCTGCGGAAAGATGTGGAGGGTTATCATTATATGTACCACGACCTACGCACTGTATACCATGATTAGCTAAGAAATCCATGTTATAAGAAACGAAAGAACTTACACCATGTATATATAGGAGTATAATCGATATTAGGAACCCTTGGGAACTTGCAAGTTGTTGGTTTTTGGACTTGACCAAGACATCCGACAGCCCTTTGACTGACTTTGAGTAATATTTTAGTGCCAATGATTGCATACTGGTGTTCGCATCATAGTTGTAGAGGTGAGATGCTGCGTTGGCAAGAACAGCGAATCGGACACTTTGGTTATTAGTCCAGAGCGCTCGGATACTTTTCGTCCAGTCATCGAAAAAGGCTGAGTGACTCTCTGGTAAGACAACTATGGTGAAGAACTTCTCCATGAAATGGCGCGAGATTAGGACTTCTAGATCGCCGAATTGCTTTCCCCTGAAGACATCCTCGGACTGATAACAGATCGGCGCAGGAGTGGTGTTGCTACCGTATCGTGAGTTGGGATGAGTTGCATACCGACGATCGACCATTTGTCCCAGGCTCGGCCACTCGCACGCTCTTCCTGAATTTGAACATCGTGAACATATCGGAGTCTGCTCATCACACTTCTTCCGTCTACCCCGGCCTGAAATACGTAGATTAACAACATTGATGCGCTCATGTGATGTAACGAGGAATACTTACACGTCAAGCACCCACTCTTCCCACGTAATTTTTGTCGTTGTGTTTGAGCTATCCCATGCTGTGTCTGAACTACCCTGTGTTGTGTTTGAACGCTCATGCGTTGTATCTGAACACTCATGTTGATAGACGTTGAGATCAGTCGCGCGAGAAAAAGCCACTCCTAGCTCTACTCAGGGCTGCCCGTTGCTACACGTGTGATCTTGGATGTAATGGAGCCTGGTACTACACGGATGAAAGAAGCAGTGTCTAGTCAGGATCAAGTTGATTGTGTGGACGGCTCTTGTTAGCTGGGATGGGTTGAAGAACGATCGGTGTTACGGCTCGCGGATCGAGTTGCAAGTGCACGCGTGATAAGCTAGCACGTTCTTAGCTTGAACCGGTATGGTTGAGGGGTCGGAAGTGAACAAGCAAGCATGGGCTTATGCCTGATGAGACAGAACCTCATACACTACCCATGCTACCCATCAATATTACTCGATTGAGGTGCTGTATGACGGCTTCACTGAGGTATATAGGGCTATTTACGGTACACTGAGGATCCTACTACGGTACATGCTGGGCTCATTTGCGTTGAAAATCCTGATACTTACATGCAGGCACTTATATTCGACACGTAATCCTTTGCTACAAGGCAAACCGAGCCTGCGGTGAGCCGTTGCCCAGTTCACGTTCCTGATCCGAAGTTGGCTGCTGCATTGGTGGTTGCCACCTACCAAGTTGCCGCCGCCTGGCATAATTGGCCAAACACGCCACCTGGAAAACTCAGACACACTTACTCGAGTCATGGCCACATTCAATATAGCACACTCCTTCCATAGTTGTTTACCTTTGGACTCAACCTGACGTCCATTTCATATGACAAATCAATCAATCCATGTATGCGCTCGGCGCACGAGGTGATTATTAGACCCCCACCGCGTTTCTCGCAGGCAACTTCATCACACAGGTATCTGTCCTTTGCACCATTGACTAGTCTATGATGTACTGCCAGAATGCAGTGGATTGGTTCTATGCCCTGCCTTGCGGGAAGGGCAACTTGGGTTTACCCAATTGCTAGGTGCATCGTGCAAGGCTATGCAGCCACCGCATAGATATGCACAAGTCCACCGATACTTTGCGTCACCGCTATTCCTAAGGGTTGCCACAGCTTATCTGGTTGTGATAGTCTTGCAGACTAGTCTCCAGCGATGTTTGTGATTTTTTTAGATGAAGCCGACTTCCTGTCCCAAATTCGGTTCATATTTCCAGTATCAATGCATAATAGGCAAATATATGTCTGCTTGTAATTGTGAGATGTGTATGTCTTTGATTCAAGAGGCGTGGTATCGGGCATACCAAATTTGAAGGCAAAAGCCCATTAATTGCACAACTACTTACACCAGTGTTTGCTACCCGCCTTAGCAGCTTCCGGAGGCCCGGTGCATGCCACTGCATTTAGTAGATCCTTGAAGGAGAATGAGACTATGCCTAATCAGGCATCACTGGCAGCTGGACACCTAGCCGGATCCACGGATTCCGAGCCGCCATTGAGGGACGATACTATCTCCCTACATAGTATATGCACACGCTTGGCAAGCAACCTGAAAGCTAAGCGCGGAGATGTCACGCCATTGCGACTTGCAGGCGCGAAATTATCCTGAAAGTTCCATTTTCCGGAGGTTCTTGGGAAGTCCAACAATATTTCTCGGTACCAACACTGATAATCTCAACCTCATAATACCTAGGTACCTAGTTGGTGATATCTTGACTCTAGGTAAGTAGGTATTACTAGCATATCGAATCGATCCGTTACACGGCCTCGGGACTCCAAGATTCCCGGCGTCGGCTGCCGAGGAAAGCGGTCGTCGACCGTACCTACAGCGCAGATCGAGGCAACATCAAATAGTGGCTAGCGACTGAGATATGTCCCTCGGCTTGAGAGCTGTACTGGGTTTTGCATGAGGAGACAATGTCCAGTCCTCGATGACCACAGGAGCACTGAACAATAACCTTGCGAGTACAGCTGTCTGATGTCGGTACTTATCACGCAGGGGCCGGTTCACCATATGCATGATGGCCTGGGTGTATCATGATAGATATCTACCTAGGCAAGTCGCTAACCAAAGTATACCCAACCTTGGAACTCCGTGACTGCATCGCGTTAACGCATCTTCGTTGAGGGACGGAACATGTAACTGGGGCAAGAACTGCCAAAAGCGACTAATAAAACAAGCTCTGGTCTTGCAATAATCATGGGTACGGGTGGGTAATTCGGATGAGGAGTCGGGATACACACGCCTGGGCCCACGTATGGTGAATGTGCGGCTTGTTCTCTCCAAGCGGCCAAAGTCGCGGACAAAAGCAGCGCAGCGTTGATTGCAACAGAACCTCAATATTGATTGTGTTCATCTCTGCGGCAATTAAGCTAGTAGTCGAGTCATTAGACTCTCTCAACAACAACAACGCTAATTCATGTATAATGTTGTATGCACTTCCACCCTTTTAGTGAGTCTCAGAGTGTGTACCTCATTCATGCACCTTATTTTCTCTCGATCAAGTTCGGACTCTGTGCACAGCTTCAATCAAGACTTGGTTGAGGTTGAATGCTGCCGAGTAATATGCCGGAGTGCTAACATCAAGCATACAAGACGGGCAAGGGTACAGCTAAAAGAAGTATAGGTTCGTGGCATAATAGATTGCGCGGAATGGAATAGAGTGATACCGCTACCGTGTAGAATAGCAAGAATTGGTTCATCAAAATTATCCAGATTTTAAATCCATAGATGTGTATTTGATTGAGACTAGGGGTAAAATGTTCTGGAGGAGATACTGGTGCAAACCATAATTTTCAATGGCCCCCTAAATATAGGGAATTGGTGAATTTCTGGTATACGAATCGAGAGGACAAGCGACGTGGATTTTTTTTACAACTTTATATAGATACGGTAGTTATTGAAGTATATTGCCAAAAAGCGTCAAGCACGTATTTAGTTTTCTATGCTCTATACCGTGCGAAAACCGCTAAACATTCACGTCCTATGACATGGGATTCTATAGCTTGCTTTTGACAGAGTCTTGGGCTTTACTGTCTTCGGTATAGAGATCCTGTGTTTGTTTCATAGCCTCGATGGCCTCACGTTCGATACGTTTGAGTAATACTTCGTTCGTAGGGATGTCGTGAATCAGGCCGATGACTTGACCTGCAGTCCAGACCTATTTTGACCGTCAGTTTCCATTTCAATGAGATATACAGACAAGTACACTTACGCCAAAGTCTTTATCACCGTTCAAGAAGACCTGACGTCCTCGCTTACCACTAACAAACGGTGCGACTTCCTCGAACTTGCCTGTTTGGCTAGTCTTCTCAATGTCGACGGCCTCTAATGCAACCTTGTTTGCGAATAGCCGTGAGGTATTCTTCCACCGCCTGAGCACGAGAGTGGTGTCCGTTTCTTGCGCGTCGACAATGGCCTGCTTGATGTTGTTGTGTATGGGTGCCTCTACGGTGCACATAAACCTCGTGCCCATGTTGATGCCACATGCACCAAGAGCAAGAGCAGCTGCTAAGCCCTGACCATCCGCAAACCCTCCAGAGGCAATGAAGGGGACACCGAGCGTCTGCCTTGCCTTGCTTAGCAGAATAAAATTGGTAATGTCTGTTTCTCCAACATGCCCGGCGCATTCAAAACCGTCGATAGAGAGGAAGTCAACACCAAGTTTGATCGCAGACTGTGCGTGTCTGATTGTTGTGCACTTGTGCAGAATAATTATGCCAGCTGCTTTCAGCAACTTGATGACTGGTCCTGGGCTGTTTCCAGCCGTCTCTACCACCTTAATCTTCTCCTCGATGATGACGCGAGCGTAAGCAGGATAGTCTGGTGGAACAAGCGCAGGGAGGAGGGTTAAATTCACGCCGAATGGGTTTTTAGTCATCGTGCGACAACGTCGGATCTCTTTTCGAAGGTCCTCAGGGGTGGGTTGAGTGAGCGCAGTTAACTGAACTCATTGTTAGATGTATCCAGCAACAACTCAGAGAGTCAAGACCTACTATTCCAAGACCCCCTGCGTTACTAACGGCGCTGGCGAGTTCAGCATAGCCAACCCATTGCATTCCACCCTGAACAACGGGCACTGCCCATTGTTAGTCAGTTACCGGCTGGTGACAGTGGCAACTTACCTCTGATGCCGAGAGCACGCGTGAGCTGCGTATTGAACGGCATCGCTGCGTAGTCTTCCGGATAGCTACTGAAGAACTCAAGGACCGTGTATAAAAGGACGAAGGGCGAGAAGAGAGAAAGGATCGTGAGTTAATGTCTGTGGTATTACCACGCGCATTAGCATGTCGCGTCGGCTGAGACGTCGCTTTCATGTGGGGAAAGCCGGATGCCGAGGCATTTTCAAGCAGGCGACCAAACGAGTGCAGAAGGCCGTCAGGTGAACGCGTTCCCACTAAGCTGAATGGGCACGATTCGGAGAGACTGAGTCGCTCTTGACGATACGATGGAAAGACTACTGGTCACCTGTGAGCGATGGCAGATGATGGAGCTAGTTGGCAGGCACAACACGGAACACATCTCTTTTGCAGCTCCGGCAGAGAAAATACACCCGGGTCGTTTTCACAAGCCGACAATTCTGCCACCGCTCCCTCACTAACAACAGTTTTCGTTTTCTGTCTGCCTTTTTCAGAACATACACAGGACTTTAATACTCCGTAAAAGAAATCGCCGGGCCTCGTGAAACCAGACCTTTTACCTTCCAGTCTAATGGCGCTCACAAACGAAGGAGCTCCTATCAAATTTACCATCGGAATGCGAGGCCTGACTTATGCCAAAAGATCTATACCATTCAATATACCCTCTGGGCAAGCTGTTGTGGGCTGTTAGCTACGAAAGTTATAAAAGTTATCTTATGGATCATCCTATCCAAAGACGCTCACTAGTAGCCACTGATTAACATTCACTTCGAGTATTTTATGCGGATTGGTGCTAATTCCGTGATTCTCCATCGCTATTCGCAGTCCTATAAGCTACATACCATTCTCACCAAGTGCATATTTCTAAGAGACAAGATTTCTCTTGATTAGGCAAGTGGCACACGCTTCGCTCCACGTGCAAAAAGGATGACGTCGTCCCTCACCAGAAAAGATGTTCTTCCAGCATCTCTCATTTTAGCATAGCAAAGTCTTCTTACCATGTTATCTCGCTATTTTGCCAAACTCATAATGGCTCAAAGTGTACTAGCGACAGGCACAGCGTTCAACTATGTTATCGTTGGGGGCGGGCCAGCAGGCCTCGTGATAGCGAATCAGCTTTCTGCCAACCCGAATATCACAGTGGCTGTTATCGAAGCGGGGTCCTCGGTGTACAACAATTCAAATGTGACAGCGCTTCCCAAATCTATTGTAGAGTTTAGCCCTGGTATAGGCACTTCTATAGATTGGGGATATACAAGTGTGCCTCAAAAGTACACATCGAATCGCATGTTGCCATACTATGCTGGTAAAGCGCTTGGAGGCACCACTACGATTAACGGAATGACGTATCTGAGAGCAGAGGCGGCACAGGTTGACGCGTGGGAAAAGCTAGGAAATCAAGGTTGGAATTGGGGCGCCATGGAGTCATACTATCTCGCCCAAGAAGCTTTTCAGAGACCAACTAACGAACAGTTGAAAAATGGAGCAACTTATATTGCAAGCTCACACGGCCAATATGGCGAGCTTAGCGTAGGCTTTACCCCGTATCTTACTAGCCAAGGAGCTTTTGATATAATTTCACAAACCTCAAATGCTCTTGGTATTCCGTCGAATGCAGATGCTAATAACGGAACTATGCGTGGAACTACTGCCTGGCCTGCAATGCTGAATGTTACGGAGAAGATACGCGAAGATGCTGCAAGGGCATTCTACTGGCCTATTGCCAAATCACGACCAAACCTACATGTGTTTTTAAACACGACAGTTACACGAGTTGTATGGGATGCAAAGAGAGTATCGGCAGACAAGATAACTGCTGTAGGTGTGGAGGCCGTCACGGCCAACAATACAACTAAGACTATCCGCGCCATCGAAGAAGTGATTATCGCTGCAGGGTCACTCCGATCGCCTGCAATACTTGAGCAGTCTGGTATTGGCAATCCTGCAATTCTCGAGCCTCTTGGTATCAGGACAGTAATACCTTCTCTGAACGTAGGGTTTAATCTTATGGACCAGCCAGCAAACGGCATATTTTACTCGTCGTCAACGAATTGGACCGGCTATCCTGCTTTTTCCACGTATCTTACGGCTTCAGATCTGTTCCGCACAGATCTCGAGCAGATCACACAAGAGGTCCAAGCAAATCTAAGCAGTTATGCAGCTGTCATTCTCGCAGACTATTTGCATCACACTACCACTCTTGAGGTTCAAGAGCGACTGCTCAAACACCAAGTGGAGCTTATATTCCACCCAAAGAGTACAGTGCCTCTCGTGGAAATACTCTGGGTCCCCTATGAAACGGAAATCATTGCGCAGTATTGGAATCTATTACCACTCTCTCGTGGCTCTATCCACATTGCTTCTCCAGACCCTACAGTTACTCCAGCTATCAACCCCAATTTCTTTCAGTTCCCAATTGATACATACGTGCAAGCTGCGACTGCAGTTCACATTCGCGAGTTCTTTGCCACAGCGCCACTGTCACAACATGTCACATCTGAGGAGTCACCGGGCTTCAACACAGTACCGAAAGGGGCGACTTGGAGGGATACGGCATGGCAAGCGTGGATTGAAAAGACATATGCGAGTAACTCACATCCTGTGAGTACGTGCGCAATGATGAGCCAAGAATTCGGTGGTGTGGTGGACGTCGAAGGAAAGGTGTATGGGACCAAGAATGTCCGGGTTGTAGATGCAAGCGTGTTTCCGACCCAGATAAGTGGGCATCTAACTGCAAGCGTTTATGCAATCGCTCGCAAGATATCTGATTCTATTTCCTCTAAGCTGTAGGTATTTTTACAATGAATACTATTCCTTGATCAAAATTTCTCTGCTCCGGTGTCTTCTATCTTGCCTGAAAGTGACTGGAGGCTAAGTTACAGCCAATTCCATTATCTAGCACTTTCAGCCATATCAGCACCGACACTAAATATTCGGGAAAAGGCGATTTGTGAGAATAGTAATTGGTATGAGCAACTTAAATGAAAAACATTGAAATGCCATGAATTCCATCTCTATCGGTGAGCGATGTCTAAACACAATTATACTAACTTAGGCCATTTACACAGCATATATCTCCTGTTATTCGGTCCTCTTGCTACGCGCTCATTAAGTTTAATTGTAATGGGGCTCACCATTACCACATCCATTCGTAGGCCATTATCAGTGAACGTCTTTGAGTAGTCACTTGAGCCACGTCATTCTTCCAATTCTTTCCAGTTTGAGGGCTTCCAGTGCTACAGCACGAGCCTCAATTAATGATAGTACCTAAAGGTCATTGGGCATAGCTGACAACAGACTTTAAAACCAAGACTTCCCATTCGCAGGCCGGTTTCCCTAGCCATTAGGGTAACCCAATGTTCTTTTGCAAGATGAACACCGGCCCGATTCTTTATTTTGCATCTCTCAACTGAGTTAGAGTGGCACATGCATGTTTAACTACTTTTTTTTCAGACCCATCTTTGCATCAATTCCAACAATATGTACTTCATCCAGTGACAAAGGAAACTGTCTTGTTGGAATGGTTTTAGCCGGAATGAAATATATCTTGCCTCAAGCCCTACCCTAGCTGGATTGATGAATTATAGGTTGTTTGCACCTAGAATTTTGGTAAGCAGCGGCCTGTTCTCCAGGTAGCTGTTTCGATCTGCATCCACGTGGATATCATCAGCGGAATGTGAGCTTGTAATTCTCGGTTAAAACACAAACTACATAAACTAAACTATTTACCTCGGCGCTTTCAGCGGTGGTAAATGGACCATGACTTATGCATCATACGTGGAACGTTCTGCTGACTGTAGTGAGTCTGCTTCGCATGTATACAGAAACAACTCTAGCATCGCAGTTTTATCCCAAAAAATGCAGTGTAACACCAAAATTCTTGATATGCGCAATCTGTTTGCAGGAAGACGTACCTGAATTGCCTAGGTATGATATCGCGTTTCAATATCGGACTACATCAGAACTGATGATTGCACGTTGTGGCGTTCGCAGATCGGTTGTAATCAGGTTCAAAAGTCACGTCTTTGGCTCGGAACGCCAACATTCCGTAGTCATTAAGCCCCCGGCTAGCACATAAGTTTATTTGACTATGACGTCCGGCTCGTAAATAGCATATCTAACATGAATTTAGCATTAGCATTCTAGTTCTAGCCTATAGATCGACAGCGGGGGTGTCGCCCAAGGGAGTGGCTAGCTACCTGCTTTTCGACCTGACATGAGAGATGTACCCAAATTAGGTGTTTACGGCTGCTGAACTAGTCGCGTAAAGGAAGTTGAACCTTGGGTAGACCGTTCAACACTGGTGGAGTAACAAGCTTCGGGACAGTCACACCTCACGCGGTTTAACGTTGGCCCTTTCATTTACTATGCTAAACGAGAACACCACTACCACCATCACTACCGCCGAATTTAGCCCTCGTCACTGTAAGAGCAATTACTTGGTATGGTGATTCGGGTAGTTGTAGGCGTACGTAATAGTAGATTGTTGGAGTCTACATTAAGGTGTAGAATATCTCTCGGATTATTCTGATATTTCCCTTCACTTCATTGCTTACAATATTTCTTGACGACTGCCAATATGCACAACTTTCACTTCGGCGCAGTGCTGGCTCTTCTAGCTCCTATCGCTAATGCATTTCCATCTGAGATGTTCGATGCTGCTGTAAACGATCCACATATCCTCACTCGTGCTGAGAAGTTGTCACAGTCACTTGCCTTACGGCAGGCAGGAGCAGATGCGATGCAGCAACAGCTCTCTTTGAACCAATACCGATTTTCAATGCTCAGAAGCAATACATCAACGTCACTAAGGGAAGTGGCCATGAATATGTGCCGCCAGGATCAGGCGACCTCAGGGGACCTTGCCCGGGTCTAAACGCATTTGCAAATCATAGTGCGTGCAAACTCAAAAGCTTAGATATTTGTCTTGTTAACTAGTATAAAGACTTCCTACCACACAATGGGTATGCTACTGTTACACAGTACATCGAAGCTACCACGAAAGTTGTTGGCATGGGTCCACTCCTCTCTCTATTCCTATCAGTCTATGGAGGCGCAATTGATGGCGACGTCCTCTCCTGGTCCATGGGCGGCAAGCCTTCCCTCGCACAGGGTGGCGTAACAAGCGTTCTCGCTAACGGCCTTATCGGATCGCATAACAAATACGAGGGCGATGCGTCTCCAACCAGGCCTGATTTGTACCAAGACGGGAACAATTGGAAGACTGTTCCAGAACAGTTCCAAGAACTGATCGATAAATCACCTGGCGAGGTGACGCTGGACTCACTCACAAAGTTCCGAAGTAACAGGTTCGACACGCAAGTTAAGAATAACCCATATTTTTTCAATGGGCCATTCTCAGGAGTTCTTGTGCAGCCGGCTGCTTATACCTTTATCTATCGTTTCATGGCTAATCATAGTGCGGAACGCCCAGCCGGAACTTTGACTCATGATATTATCCAGTCCTGGTTTGGTATTCAAGGCTCGAGCGGTAAATACACTGCCGTCCAAGGAGCAGAGCGCATCCCCGAGAACTGGGTACGTACTGGCCTTCGAAACTGCATGACGTGTGCTGACAAGATGAACAGTATAGGCGAGCTATTGAATATCCATATGACACTCCATACTTCCTTGCTGACGTCCTCAACGCTGCTGCATTGCATCCTAAGTTCCTCAGTATTGGAGGGTAGGCTTCTGTCCGCTCAACTTCAACCACTTTTATTTTACTTACTTCCTGTGCAGCAATACTGGAACTACCAACTCTTTCACCCCAGTCGACATTGCCGACCTCACTGGTGGTATCTTCAACGCCGGCACTCTTCCCCAAGGAAAAAATTTCGCCTGTTTTGTTTATCAGGTCGCTGCTCAAGCAAAACCCGATATCCTTGGAGGCTTGCTTGATACACTCACAGGCGCGATAGGAAATATAGTTGGAGATTTGAGCTGTCCCCAGTTGAAGTCGGTTGATCAGAAACAGCTTCAAAAATTTCCAAGGTATACAAAAGCTCCAGTATATGATTAGCTAGGACGGAAAGCCTGGTGCTATAGTAGCCTAGTATACCATTACTTGATAAACATAATATGATTTATGAAATATTACCTCGGCTTTTCAAACTCAATAATTTATCTAATTTGGATATTCCTAGTCCGAGATGTTTAAATTTGGGTTCAGAGCTGTTGTTAGCTTACGTGAAGGTATCACGCTTTGCACTAGGGCCCTAGACAAGATAACTTAACTTATTACTCACAGTTTTTAACTTTCATATCACTCTAAGATATAACACTAGTAATTTGTAGCATGTTTGGTAATTTATTAGTGAAAGAAAATGTAGTTTGAATGTTTGTGATTCCCCCGCATTAGGCAGTTGACTGAGTGGGCACCACTGCGCCTCGCTGCCTGCACCTGCATATCCAGCTGAGTAGGTATGAACAAGTATTCCCTTAGAGAAAGCCGTGTATTATCCAAGCCAAGCAACTTTGATTATCGACCGTACACAATACAAATGCCGACTCTCTTGACGATACCGCGCGAGCTGCGCGATGATATCTTCGCTTATGTTATACAGGCGCCTCAGAATGAACCACCGCTGCTCAACCAACCATTTGAGGACCTGACACGACATCGGATGATTCCGACAGGCCCACGCCTACGAAGTTGGTGTCATACTGTCCTTGAGACCCCCGGGAATATCACTGCAAGTGCCACAAACCTCCTTCTCATCAATCGCCAACTCCACACCGAAACTCTGGAGAATCTCAAGCGTCTCAACCCGAAAGAGTACACGCTGGATGTCATTGTATTGGACGAGATCCTTCTTCTCCCAACATGGGTCCACGTTCCCATCCTGACTACTAGTCTAGAAAAGGTGCGCGCCACCTTCCGCATCTCAGGCGTCTATGACAAAGCAAATGAGAAGGACGTGCACTGCGATGACTCCGAAATCCCCGAGCAAGGCCCGTACAAGAGATTCGGACGTTACAAAGGTTTTCGCAGCGGTTGCGGCGCCGGTCCCGCTATGAGCTGGCAGATCTATAGTATACTGGAGCGATTCATCCAGGTTGGGCCTATGGTCGATGTACATGGAGGGCAGCAGCATCGTCACATCACGATCAAAACACTCGACATCAATGTTGAGACGCCACCGGACGTCAATCCTAGTCGTTTCGACACACCAAGTGAGGGATGGGGACGTGATGAAAGGAAGCCAGGAACTATTTTGGACCCACAGTTCCTGGCAGACTTCATTGCGATGTATATCGATTGGCTGCTAGTCAATCGGGGTAGCGAGTGGGTATCGTATGGTGCGCTTCTGTTTGAACATGTGGATACTGTTGTGGTTAGGAAAGATGGTGAGATACTGCAGATATTCGATGTGGCAGAGGGTTTGGGTGGTGGTGTAGGTCACGATAGAGAGTCATTTGAAAAATATAGGATGGAGGCCTGGGAGATAAGGCGGGAGAGAGGGTTAAAGATAGTCCAGGGTGGCACTAAGGGCATTATTTGAAGAGAAGTACTGGAATATATTATATTAACCATTTTGTGGTAGAATAAAGTGAGTTGTTTGAGTACATTCTTGTACTTGTGCCTCGCCCCTCGCCCAAGACGCAACCATCATGTCTCAAAACCTCATATCACCACTAGCGTTGCACTAGTCTCAAAATCGCTTCGTCCATCTATCAACCTCCATTTCCCCACCTTATCCCAACCACATCGCATCACGACAATGGTGCGAGGAAAACTCATTGTCTTCGAAGGCCTTGACCGCGCAGGCAAATCGACGCAATGCCAAATGCTAGTCGAATCGCTCCGGAAAAGTGGAACTCCTGTGCGACACATGCGATTTCCTGGTACGTGTTTGAGATCCGTAACGAGGAGTAAAGGAAAGCGCTAATGCGAGACTAGATAGAACGACGTCAATAGGGCAAATGATCAACAGTTATCTGAGCGGGCAAAGCGAGTCTGAGGATCATGTTATACATCTATTATTCTCTGCGAACCGGTGGGAGGCAGCGTGAGTGTTACGTCTTTCCAGGCTTAGGGTGGTTTGTTTAATGTGTGTTATTTGCTGATTAAATGTAGCGCTTCTATTGAAGCGGATATCGCAGCTGGTACGACTGTCATAGTAGACCGGTATTATTATAGTGGATGCGTCTACTCTGCCGCAAAGAACAACCCTGCAATGTCGCTTGAATGGTGTCGGAAACCTGATGTTGGCCTGCCACGCCCTGATATCTGCCTTTTTCTTGATATCTCTGCCGAAGACGCAGAGAAGAGAGGTGGCTATGGAACGGAAAAATATGAGAAGAAGGAGATGCAAGATCGTGTCCGTGAGCTGTTTGAGACGCTGATGCAGAAGAAGGAGGGTGAGGATTTTATGAGGATTGATGCTGGGCCGGGCATCGATGTTGTGCAGAGGAGCATAGTCCAGGAAGTTAACCAGTGCTTCTCCCGCGTTCATATCGAAAACCTGCCGCTACGCGTGGTAGAGGAGTGGTGAGAATATCATCTTAAATTTCGATCTTGCGGTGCCTCTTCGTCTTGACTCATATCATCCATCCAAGTTTCGTCCAGATCCTCGTCTTCTTCATCTGTAGTCTGCGCCTCCATTGCATCTGGTTCAGTTACATCATTAGGCTTGCGCTTCCGCTTAGGTTTGAACATGGCTTCAAGTTCTTCTTCTCCATGAATGCGGAGACTAAGCTCTTTCATCATCGTGGACCAGAGTATGGGGGTATGACATCCCAGGCAAGTGCCTTCGATTGGGACCAAGGCACCTTCATTGGTACTTTCTGCTAAGAACTTTGCGGATAGGCACACCATATGAGACGCTGTCTGACAGTCTTCAACTGGGCAGACAAGGGCGAGCGATGTCGAAGGATCTAATTTATGTCTACATACACCACAGGATAATTGGTGCACACTTTCGAGTATGGCCCTTGTCTTCTCAACGTAGGACTTGCAGTTTTCGTATCCAACTGGAATAGCACGTATCACCTCTGGAATAAAGTGTGTATGCAAGTCACTCGCAATATTAGAAGCCAGTTTTGGAAATTCAGCTGGTGTGAGCTGGATTGTGATGCTCCTTCGCAGCTGTGTGGTGATTTTCGTGGTATGTCTCTCCCACTGTGCGAACACATCGGGGGCGAAGAATCGCAAATGCAGTGGCCAACGACTAAAGCTAGCCACACCCAGAAGGTGATGCAGATTCCTTAACCTGGCTTCAAGTGACATGGGAGGTCTCTTCATTCTCCTGCCTGGAGATACGTTTTTCTTTCCTTTATGTAACTCTGCTCTTGCATCGCGCACATCTCTGTCGATGTGGCGGGTTGCGTGGGTGTTCTGCCACGCCCATTCGAACTGCAAAGCGGCGAATTTTGACGGAAAGCCCGTGACTATACACGTCATTTCCCATGGCCGTTTCCCCTGCATGGAGGTCCGCTTTGCGCCGCCCTTGCTGGAGCCATTGTGCTGGCCGAGGCGACGCGCTGGGTTGGGCGTGCTGCCAATGTAGTAGGATTTGCGGTTTTTGGACCGCAGTAGGTAACAGCAGTAGAAGGCTGGAATGGGCCTGCTTTCGAATTTTAAAATTTCCGTCATGGGCATGATGACGAGATGAGGTTCGTGAAGTTAGGGGTGGCTACCGAACTGCAGAGGCAACAGGCTTAGGGCTGCTGGGATGCGTGAGATCAGGCAAGCCATGATTGGCTGTGTGTCAAGTCCAGATCGCGTACCCTTGCTACCGAACCTCAGGTCTGTAGCGATGCGTGATTATTGACACGGCTGGCCGATAATGCAGTAGAAGGATTCTGCGCATGGGTGTTGGAGCTGAGGGTGAGGAAGGATGACGTTGCGGCCCTTTTGGAGGCGTGTAAGCCTGAAACGTGTGGGCATGCTGCTGCGAGCAACTGGCTGTGCGTTTGGTGACATACATCCGGGAATAGGAAGGTTGTCCGGATAGAGAAGAGGGGCTGGATACGGCTATCTGCGCTAGCTATTGCATTGTTCGCAGATATGGGGCATCGAGCAACGCGAGCGATGCGTGCGCCAGGGAAAGACGTGAGGTGAGGTTTTCAGCCTTGCTGTGGCTAGACCATGATTTCCACCACCACCGCATCTCGCGGCACAATATTCAGAGCAGCCCGGTGCAATGTACGGGCTCGGCAACACGGCACCCAGCCGAAAGCAAACATCCTTACGAGCAGCATGCCCCAACATTTATTTTCCTGGTTCGATGATGTTCTTGCGACGTGGGAACGGTCTCGGCCTAGGCGGTTTGGTGCTGTGCTTAAATGCTCGCTAGGCTAGCGGGAAGGGACAATGCACGAGTCCACCCTGCACTTGCCTGAGTAGGAGCACTCACCTCCGCTTCCCGACTTGCGATTGTCTTCTCTCACTCCACCACACTTCGTCCTACCACCATTACCCCGGCCCAGCCTCAGCCGGCACCCACCCACGCCGCCTCTGCAATCTTTGCCCATTCTGCCGACCATCACCTTTTGCACTAGCATTGTAGGCCATACCAGACGTCTGGTCCGAGGCAGTCGCCTGCGCTCTGCACCAGGGCCCATGCCGACACATATATTTCCACGATAGCCACCCCCACCCACCGTATCCGCTCTCTACCAGGGCACTAGACTCCCTGGAGTCTGCATTCATTCGTTATAACGTTATTGTCTGCGCCGAATTGGCAATAGCGCCGGGTGCAGCGGCGGAGGTGTCATGGTCGACTTTATGCCCCCGAGCGGGCCATCGACAGGTGCCACAATGACCACCTTTCGAGTCGCTGCAGACAATTCCGCACTGGATGGAGCTGCCTCGGCCTCGAGAGTCAAAATGGGTAGTGTTGCGGCACAATCTGCAAATGGTGTGCAGCCCAACGGAATTGTCACGATCCCTTTGAGCGCCCGGAAGGCACAGCCGCTAGATCTCGCGACCGTGGAGCGCAGAGGCTATGGAGCGCCGAACAACCAGCCACCCAAATCAAATCGCATGTTTGGTCTGCAGGAGGCGCTCGTATACCGACCCACTGCCGAGCAGTTCAAAGACCCTATTCAATACATCCAAAGCATTCGTGAAGAAGCACAGCAATACGGGATTGTCAAAATCGTACCACCCGACAGCTGGAATCCACAGTTCGCCATTGATACCGAGGTAAGCACATTTTGTCACTATATTTCAGCTTGAGTCACAGGCCTTCAAAACTCCAAAATGCATCTTTTCAAAGGACCAACTAACATCGGCATAGCGATTCCATTTTCGCACGCGACGTCAAGAGCTCAACTCTGTTGAAGGAGGTATGTCTCTTTCGCCCTTCTCACTTTAGGCACATCATGCTAATCCAAGAAGGCACACGTGCCAACTTGAACTATCTGGACCAGCTTGCCAAGTTTCACAAGCAGACTGGCCACAGTCTTACCCGCTTTCCTAGTGTTGACAAGCGACCACTGGACCTCTACAAGCTCAAGAAGGCTGTGGAGACGAGAGGAGGGTTTGAACGCGTCTGTAAGCAAAAGAAGTGGGCTGAGATTGGACGAGATCTTGGCTACAGCGGCAAGATCATGTCCTCGCTCTCTACTTCTCTCAAGAATTCGTACCAAAAATGGCTCCATCCTTACGAAGAATACTTACGCGTAGTCAAGCCTGGAGTACAGCAGATGCTCGAGTTTGAGTATGGCGGCCCTTTCACCCCGTCCCCCGCTCCATCTCCTCTGAAGAAGTCAGCGCAAGGCACACCTCATGCAAACAATTCAGATTCCCCTACAGTGAGAGCATCGGTTGCTCTAAATGCGACATTGCATGGTGATGCTGCGCCTACCCCACCTACTGAGCCAATGCGACCTGCTATTTCCTCTGGCTTTACAGCGGTCAATTCTGGCGGCTTCACAGCAGTCAACGCACAGCAATCGCAAGCCCCTCCCGTACAACCACCAGCACCAAGTTCTTTTGCGACAGTCAACACGCCAAACGGTTTCCATCGCGAGCAGGTTGATTCACGGACAGGTACACCACTCCGAAATGGTGGTAGCCCAATGCTATCTGCGCATAATACGCCTGACCTGCGGCCAACCGCAGTTGGTTTAACTCCTTTGTCCAATGGCTCAGCTTTCAATCAATTAAAGCGCACGCTCTCGCAGGATGCCGAAGATAGCTTAAATGGTGATGCAGACGACGCGAACGGGCGACGTAGTAAGCGGCTAAAGAAAGGTAAGCACACTTGTAGCATGCACATGTATGCCGCCTCGCTCCACCTGCCGCCACTGCAAGGATGTGTTTGGTGTGATTTAGGCCGTCAGACGGGCTCTCATTGGATTGTTCCTCGCTAACAAAACGGCTTGCAGATGCGGCGCCCACCGTTGCCGGCTCGCACATGACCCAGCCGCGCCAATCCACGCCAGGTTCGACATTCTACCCTCGAGTCCGTGCAGCCGATGAGCGACCAGGAGACGTAAGTTGTGCAGCCCTGAACTATACTTTAACAAGCTGATATTTGTAGCGATGCGAAACTTGCGGCACCGACAATGACCCAGTAAATATCCTGCTCTGCGACAGTTGCGACGCTGGATACCACGGGTCTTGTCTCGAACCACCTATCAAAGGCGTCCCACCACATGACTGGCATTGTCCGCGATGCCTCGTCGGCACAGGCGAGTTTGGCTTTGAGGAAGGCGGCGTATACTCTCTGAAGCAGTTCCAAGAAAAGGCGCACAGCTTCAAACAGTCGCACTTTGCTAACAAGACACCTTTTGATCCAATCACCAATGCACCAAAGCCAATATCGGAGGACGACGTCGAAAACGAGTTCTGGCGATCTGTAGGCAATCTCACAGAAACCATCGAAGTCGAGTACGGAGCAGATGTTCATTCAACAACACATGGGAGTGGATTCCCAACGATTGAGAAAAATCCACGAGATCCATACTCCACCGACCCCTGGAATCTCAACATCCTCCCTTATTCGCCAGATTCACTCTTCCGCCACATTAAGTCAGATATATCAGGCATGACCGTACCATGGCTATATGTTGGCATGGTGTTTTCCACATTCTGCTGGCACGCTGAGGACCATTACACATATTCTGCAAACTACCAACACTTCGGTGCAACAAAGACTTGGTATGGCATCCCAGCTGAGGATGCAGACAAGTTTGAGCAAGCGATGCGTGAGGCCGTGCCAGAGCTATTTGAGTCACAACCAGATCTTCTCTTCCAACTTGTGACCCTTTTAACTCCAGAGCAACTCAAAAAGGCTGGCGTCAGGGTCTATGCGCTTGATCAGCGTGCCGGAGAGTTTGTCATTACCTTCCCCCAAGCCTATCATGCCGGATTCAACCATGGGTTCAATATGAACGAAGCCGTCAACTTTGCGCCATCTGATTGGGAACCCTTTGGCAAAGAGGGTGTTCAACGTCTGCAGGATTATCGACGTCAACCATGCTTCTCGCACGACGAATTACTCTTGGCGGCTGCTTCACGTAAAGACACCACAATCAAGACAGCAAAATGGCTTGGCCCTGCATTGGAGAGAACCCGCGGCAGAGAATTTAACGTACGAAGCATTTTCCTCGAGAAACACAAAGCTGCCGAAGACCACCGTTGCAAGATAGATGGCACTGGTGACTCCGAATCAAAGTGTGAAATAGATTTCGTCATTGATGATACGGACACCCACGAAGATGAGCTTATCTGTGCGTTCTGCAAAGCATATAGCTACCTGTCTCGCTTTTACTGCCGTACCACGAAGAAAGTCTTGTGTCTGCAGCATGCTGGATGGTTCGAGTGCTGCCCTGGTAGCCATGAGGCTGATCGTTACTCCGGAGCACGAGGCGAGCACTTGCTCATATATCGTATGTCAGATGACGCCCTTAATTCGACTGTCCAGAAAATTGTAGACAAAGCAGGCACGCCAGAAGCTTGGGAACAGAAGATGGAATCCCTCATGGCTGAGGGACCCCAACCGCAGCTCAAGTCTTTACGTTCACTTCTTACCGAAGGAGAGAAAATTGACTGGGTTCTTCCAGGACTGGCTGATCTGAAAGACTTTGTGGAGAAATGCCAAGAAGTTTCCGATAATGCTGTAAACTTCATCACCCGAAAACAGCAAAATCGCCGTAAGAATGAGCGAACGTGGAAGGGTAGAGGTACAGCTAGTAAAACAGCTGCAGCGGCAGCGGCGGCGGCAGCGGAAGCAGACGAGAAAGAGCGAGAATATCGCAGTGTGGACAAGATCCAGAAACTCCTCATCCAAGCGAAGGAACTAGGATTTGACTGTCCTGAAATCGCTTCCCTACGCGAAAGGGCTGAGAGCATTATGGAGTTCCAAGAAAAAGTGCGTTTGACTCTGCGCGACCAACCAAGCCACCAAAGTATGGCTCGACTTGATGAGCTCTTGGAGGAAGGTAAGGGCTTTAATGTCGACATTCCGGAGCTAGAGAAGCTTGATACAGTCGTACAGCAGTTGAAATGGCTCCAGGAATGCGACGATTTTAACTACAACAAATCAGTCACAAGCTTGCAAGAAGTGAACGACCTACTTGCACGTGGTGCCGAGTTAAACATCCCAGAGAGACATCCCATGGTCGATATTCTTCGGAGTAAGAAAGAGCAGGGCGAGTTTTGGGAAACCAAGGCGAAAGAGCTCATGGCGGTAGAGAATGTTCATTACCAGCAACTTGACGCGCTATCCAAGCAAGCTGCGAGCTTGCCCGTCACGCCTGAAACTCGTGCTGCGGTGGATGCTATCTTGAAGAAGCAACGGGATGCGCAAGAGCTAATCATGTCGCTCTACGAGCGGAGTAAGCATCCAGAATTCTCTCAGCGACCTAAATATATGGAGGTCCGGAACGCTATGGAAGCTTTGAGCGCCCTCAATAGCAAACCGCCGGGTACGATCGACCTTGAGAAAGAACAGAAGCGTCACGAGGACTGGATGCGAACGGGCAAGAAACTCTTCGGCAAGGCCAATGCTCCACTTCATATACTTCACGCGCATATGAAGCAGGTCGATGAGCGGAATCGGTCGTGCTTCGATCTATCGGACCAGCCGCGCATGCCTGTAGAGCCTGCCTCCCGCGAGCAGAGCCCTGCAGATGAAGATAATGTGGATGGGTCAGGCTCAAGTCGTGACGTCTTCTGCATTTGCCGCAAGCCTGAGGCAGGTATGATGATAGAGTGTGAGCTCTGCCACGAATGGTGAGTTTCCTTGATGCTGATGGTAATACCACGCGCTGACTTTCACTAGGTACCATGGCAAATGTCTGAAAATTGCGCGCGGCAAGGTCAAGGAAGACGACAAGTACACGTGCCCCATCTGCGACTACAGAGTCAAGATCCCTCGCGATGCCACTCGCCCTAAACTGGAAGATTTACAAACGTGGCAGGATATGCAGCAGAACTTGCCGTTCCAACCTGAAGAAGAGGAGACGCTAGAGTCGCTCATCGATCACGGCACGAAATTCCGTGATTATGTGGCGCAATACATTAACCCTATGATGTCTAGCCCTGATGAGCTTACTACCCAGCGTTTCTACTTGCGGAAGCTTGAGGGTGCAGAGATTCTCTTGTCAAATGAGATTAATTTCTTCCGACAGGAGTTACACAAGTGGGCCCCTGTTGCTCCAACACCGCCACCAATACTCCAGGTTTCTCTCTCCACGCGCAAACCACGTCCGACGAAGCAGCAGAAGCTCATGACCCAACTGGGTATTACAAACCCTAACGACTTGCCACAGCATTTGAGGACCAAGTCACACCAATTTGTCAAGGGCAAGCCAGCGGATCCCACCAAACCCCAGCTTCAGCCTGCTCCTGAACAGTCACATACACCACCCGGCGAGCCTCGTCGTAGCGGTAGTCTCAACGACAACATCGAATACTTCAAACCCTTGCCAACCTCTAATTATAACAACTCCCCGACGTTCGCCACCACTGCTCCGCTAAGCTTTGGGAATGGTCCCTCAATCGCGCCTATTGACCCAGGGCTTTTTGAGACATCTGGTCCAGCACCACCCATTCCCATGCATGAACCGCACAGCCCCATGCACGACCCATTCAAAAGCTCGGGTAGCGGCCAGGAGATGTTTGGTGAGCCCATGGACATGGGTGGCGGCCAGGCGGAGGAAGCCTTGGCTGCTACTGAAGGAAACAACTATATGGACTAGTAGTTCCGCATGGTCGGCCTCTTGGAACTACATGCTCAGCGGTCTATATTTATTGAGATGATTAATTCTGCAACGACATACGATAGCACGGCGGCCCAGCTCTCTCGGCGACAACGGATATTGAAGAGCAGCATCAGTTATCTAGACAACGGCGTTAATCCTTCTCTCTAGCACCTTCGTGCGCATATCACATTTTCTTTAATTGCATTTTTCTGGCATAGTACGGATGGAGTAATCAAGATAGTGCGGCCGGAGGAAGGCTCTGCATCATGCTGGGGCCTCACACAAGCTGTTGTTGCTGCATTATAGTGGGTGTTCCTGGTGCTACGGCGTGCGCAAGGTTAAAATACCCGGCATGTGGGCGCGTGGCAATGCCAGTTTTGTTTTCGATAGGTCAGAAATATATGGTTCTAATGTGTTGCAATCCGGCCACTTTTATGTTGCGTGAAGTGAGGCACAGGGTGGTGTGCGAAAGTGCGGAGCTGGTCCAATGGGGCGGCGGGCTTGGCAACATGTTGAAAAAGATGAACTACGCAAAGCTCGAGCGACGACTTTGGACGACATCTCACAATGCTGCCGAGTCGAGGGCTGCGGCCCGCCCAATTCCTTCCGCTAAATTCGCGACAATCAACCATACTCCGCTCGAGTGTGTCGAGGAAGGTGCGCATAGCCAAGCTCTACATTGCTCGTTGATCCCATTTCCGTCACTATTCCGCATGCCGCAAGCCAAAATGTTGCCCACCACTGACACGCTCGCATGTAGTTTTCGTCGCTCCCCCGGAAAGCCGGCCTGCCCACATCATCGTGCCGAGCACACCCACTACAGTCGGCCGGGTGGAGGACAGGCGTGATTGGGAAGCCGGCCATTGGCCAGTCTGCATCGTCTGTCCGCTATGGATCTTGGTATGCTCCCTGGAGCTGGGGCAAGTCTAGCACACCCGCTGGCGGTAGCGCCGTATCAGAATTCGCAAAGGACACCACGGCCGGTTCGACCGAGCCTGTTGTCACGTCGGCTACACCAGAGCTTGCGCCCGCAGGCATTGATAAAGCTCCTGTAGTGAATAGTCCCGCGGAAACAACAGATACAATCCTCAACCAGCTTGACCAAGCGACAATTGACGATCTCCTCCAAATCGATCCTGCCAGCGGCTATATTGACCCCACTGCCCTCATTGATCATGTGGGTCAGTTGAGAGAGCTAGGGCTGGAGTACGGCTGGGGAATGACGTCGTTTATAGAAAGAATGTTAGAGCTGGTCTATCTTAATACAAGCATGGGCTGGACAGGTTCGATCATGGCAGCTGCTGTTGGAGTCCGCCTCCTCACATTCTTTTTCCAAACCATCAGCTCGGACAAGGCGGCGGGACTGGCAGCGTTGAAGCCAATCACAGCGCCTATACAAGCAAAAATAGATGAAGCCACTGCACGCGGGGATACTCACCAAGTCCAGCTTCTCAAGATGCAACTAGGTTACATCATGAAGCCTCACATGGGAGGCATGTTCTCCATGGGAGGCTTGATGTTTGTACAGGCCTGGGTTGGTTTCTGTGCCTTTAGATTATTCCGAGCAATGGCTGAACTACCTGTTCCTGGCCTGGCACAGGATGGCTACTTGTGGTTTACTGATCTTACTGTCAGAGATCCTTACTTCATCATTCCAGCCACGACCACGGGCATCTTCTTTTTTATTATGAAAGTATGATAATATCCAGGCACTAGGTGGATGATTTCTAGCTAACATGTCGCATAGAACGGTGGCGAAACCGGTATTGCAACCGAAGTCGGCAGCCAAGCCAGTTTTCGTAAGAAGCTAGCGATAGCCATGTCCGTCATGCTGGGCGGGATTACTGCATTCCAAGCTTCCGTCCTTCAATTATACTTCCTTGTCTCCAGTGTCCTTGGTGCTGGGACAAGCTGGCTTCTGCGCCAAAACGAGTTCCGACGCATGATCAGAATCCGTCCGATACCCAGCCCGGAAAGCAATGAGTTGTACTCCAAAGTTATAAAGGGCGAACTCACGCTCAAGCAAATCAAGGGCAAAGATGGCAAAGTGCGGTACCAAGCACCACGCGCGCCGGCCAAGCCAACGAATCGCCGCAACAACACGACGCTGTCAGGTCTCAATGTTAAAAGTGGGACGTATATCCCTCCCCACCTCAAGGTAGAAGGACCGGCGATAGACAGCAAGCGACCAGACCGTGACACGGATTTTGAAGAAGGGCCCAAAGGCGGTTTGAGGTCGAGGTTGGACTACTACAGGCGGAACTACAGACTTGCTTTTGTGCAGAGGCGGGTGTCAGATAGTATAGAGAATATGGCAAGGAGGGCAGGATTCGCCGGGCCGAAAACGAGTCCAGAGCAAGAGAGGAAGAAGGCGGCGGCAGACCGATACGAGATTGAGCGAAGGAGGAGATTTGAGAACCGCAAATAGAAAGACACGAACGCTGATGTACGATAAGCCAGAACCGTTTTTTGGGGAAAATTCGATTCTGTGTTAGTAGTATGTATGTATGTGTGTATGTACCACTTGCTGTAACAAGCAAACAAGCAAACAAGCAATATCCACGCCATGTGCTCCTCCACCCCTGTTACTCCAGCGCCGTATACATGTCCATCTCCTCCCCACTCCTCCGCCTCCTCTCCATAGGATCAGCCCGCACCTCGACCCCCGGCGCGGCCCTGCGCCTCCGATGGACAGGAAAAATCTATGCCTATCAGCGCGCCGTGGGTGCCTGTGTCTGCCATGGACACCCACCTTAGTGCCCGACCAGCCAAACCGAAACGCGACTTCGTTGGCGACCAATTCGCCCAGCCCCAGCATTAGCCCGTTGACAAAGGGCAGCAACAGGTTTATGCCTGCGCCGCGGAGGAGGCCCCAGAGGGTTGGCGGCTTGTAGAGGACGAGGGGCGTGGACGAGGACGAGGGGGACAAGGGGGCGTTGGGGTCGTAGTTTTCTGAGTCGGAGGGTATGGTTAGGCCTGAGGAGGCCAGGGGGGGTGCGTCGTCGGCCATTTTGGGGGGTGGTGGTGGTGGTGGTAGTGGTATGGTAGTGGTTGACGACGAGGTGTGTGAGTAGCTGTGAGGTGGGCGGAAGGGCCCGCGCTTGGCGATTGGATTGGGGGGGTGGAGCCTGGAGGTGAATTGTGGTAGGTACCTGAGGTAAAGGTGATTGGACGAGAATAATTATAATGAATTCGGTGCTCGTACTGGCGGTCCACCTAATTGGGTGCCTGGCATGCAATTGCATTGCTGAGGCGGCGAGGCGGCCGTCGACGTCAGCCGCGGCCGCCTCTTCTAGGTACCTAGACGGCGCCCCACCACCAGAGCCCCAAACACTTTCTCGCCGCGCTGCCTCCACCCCAGTCAACCTTTACTTTGGCCGCCCGCGTCTCTATCGTGGACATGTCCCAAGGCGCCGACGACCGCGACGGGCTGATTGCGCAGTTGGCAAACTTGACTGGCCTGGATCCTGCCACGGTAAGGTGGAAGCACGTGGAAGCCCATGGTGAAGCTACTAACTCCAGCCACAGGCCGAAGGCTACTTGAACGCGTCCAACGGCGACCTGACCCTTGCTGCCTCGCTATACTTTGACGAGCACCAGGAGCAGCAACAGGAACAACAAGGTCAACAACACGACGACGACGACGACGACGACGACGACGCTGACATGGCTGGCGACGACGACAACAACGGCAACAACAACAACAACAACAGCAATCAGAGCGCACACACGGCCCGGCCTGCACAGCCAACCGCCGGGGGTGGACGCACGCTCGGCGGCTCTCATGTCCCCTCTGCCTCTTCTGCATCCTCATCCTCTGCACAGCCGCCGTCCAGCAGCAGACAAGGGCCTCAGCGGGGCCTGCGCACGCTCAAGGACCTGCAGGCCTCGGGCAGCGGCAGCGGACATGGTCGCAACGACGGCGACCACGAATCGACCGATTCGCAGGAGGACGAAAACCAGGACTTCTTTGCCGGCGGCGAGAAGTCGGGCCTGGCGGTGCAGAACCCGAGCGCGGCAAACCCTCGCGACCAGATCAACAATATCCTGAAGCGGGCGCGCCAGTATGTTTGCACTACATTGGCCTGCACCACACTGCACCACAGCTAACCGCAGCACAGAAACGCCCCCCGGCCCGGTGGCGACCAAGACGGGCAGCCCCGCTCGCACTTCCGCGGCACTGGCACGACGCTGGGCGGCGACGATGCGCCCTCTCGCACCATCCCAGACCCCGATGCTGCCGCCGGTGCCCCCGCCCATCTTGAGCGCGCCAGCCGCGAGCTGCATCTGTGGAGGGATGGCTTCTCTGTTGACGACGGCCCTCTGTTTCGCTACGACGACCCGGCTAACGCCCGCACCCTCGAGATGATCAACACCGGCCACGCACCGCTGCATATTCTCAATGTCGAGCACGGCCAGGAGGTCGACGTCGAGGTGCACCCCCACAAGGACGAAGACTACAAGCAGCCCAAGAAGAAATACGCCCCCTTCTCCGGCTCGGGCCAGCGCCTCGGCAGCCCCACGCCCGCTGCCTCGTCCTCCTCGGCTGCCCCTCCCCCTTCATCATCATCATCATCATCATCAGCTGCACCCTCTACCACCACTCCCCAAGTAGCCGTCGACGACTCTGTCCCGGTCGTCACGCTGCAGATTCGTCTCGGCGACGGCACGCGTCTGCAGTCGCGCTTCAACACCACACATACTGTCGGCCAGGTTTACGACTTTGTGAATCGCGCGAGTCCTGCCAGCCAGACGCGCGAGTATGCGCTCATGACAACGTTTCCGTCAAAGGAGCTGACGGACAAGGCGCAAGTGTTGGGCGACATGGCTGAGTTCAAGCGTGGGGGAGTTGTAGTGCAGAAGTGGAAGTAGGGTTGTAGTAGACAAGGACAGTCAGCAAGGGAACACCTACCAAATAGACACAGCAGCAGTAGATATCACAAAGCCTGCACCTCACCGCAAGCACCTGAGCAGAAAAAAAAAAGAAACATACTAGACTTCGCATCTGGGATCGCCCCTGCACGAATTGCCTTCTGGAATTCTTCTGATGTTGGCCGTGTTGCAATGTCGTTCGGTCGTGGGCCTACCCGTCACCTGTCAAACTGGCACAACGCATGTCATTGTAGATGGCAAGTGTGCAGGGGTAAGTGCATGAAGTGTGTTACGTTGAATGATTGCTTGATCTTGTGCTTGGATCGAGGCTTGTCGTAATTTAGTGCTGTTGTTGTTGTTGTGACACGTTACCATGTTGGCCTCCGATTGATTTACTTAGGCCAACTGGTGCATTGCGAGTAAGAGACTGACGACTTGTCGTTGTAATAGACTCCGCCAACGAACGCCACGGCTGCTCACCGCAACCACTCACAAAAAATAATAATAATAATAATGCAAGCAGGCATCTAGGTACCTAATCAAGCCATGTTTTCAAAAACCCCCCCATTCACCCCCTGCCAAAAAAAAAAAAGGCGCCAGCAAATCACCCTCCCTCCACCATCACATCATCGCCGTGGCACCTGCCTCTTCCCACAAATTCCTGCCCATCCTCATCAAACAAACCCACCCCAACCTTCATTCCACCAAGACCCGCAGCCCGCGGCCCTTTTTTCCCGGGAGATCTCTATTTCCTACAAAAGCGGCCCGAGCGGGCCTGCACTGGTGAGACGGTGCGGAAACGTCGCGAGCCACTCAGCGCCCCGGTTGCACGCTCCACCCCGTGCACATTGTGAGTGGTGGCGGCGGCTGCTGGGCGTGCAACGCGTCAGCCTGCGGGCGGAGAAAGACTTGGGAGGTTAGATGGGCGAGTTTGAGATTGGACCGGGGGGGGGGAGGGTTGTGTTGGGGAAGATCTGGTGTGTTGAAGCTGGGGATTTTTTTTGGGTCGGGTCTGGTTCATCTTTGCTTTGTTGCTTTCCTCTTCTTTCTCTCTCTCTCTCTCTTTTTTTTTTTTTTTTTTTTTTTCCCTCCGTCCTTTCTTTCTCTTCGGGTCTTTTGGCTGCTAGTTGATAGAGCTTTGTTAGGTGTGGCACGCTCTTTGCTCAGTTGTTGTGTTCTGGTCATATTCGACGGCGCGCACGCCGCAGAGTTGGTTGGACGGTTCTTTGGCATTGTTGGCATCGTGCACTCATTTCCTGTCGACTTTTCTTCTAGCTTCGCCGTCTACTTTTTTACATTGTCGTCGCCAATTCCTACCCTCGCGTTCACGCCACTCCCGCAAGCGATGCAGCTACCTCGTTCCCGGTAACCTCGACCACATTAGCGGCGCCTGCAATACGAATACGAACAAAGAGCCTCACAAAATCGCCAACCATGCTCGTCCGATCACCTCGCCGATTCTTCATCGCTTCCTTTATTTCTTTTGTTTTTGTTTTCTTCATTTTACAGCAGAGCCCCTGGGCCCAAAGCAATGTGTATGAACAGCTTCCGCTTTTTATACAGGGGGCTCGCCCAAACTTGACGTCGGTCACCGGCACCAATGGCGAGAAGTTGCAGGCCAATTTGCAGAATGCCTGGCAGCATGCTATTCCTGTGGCGAGCCAGAGCCCCTCGAGGGGGAAGATGGCTACGGTTGGCGCTGGGGGGTCGAGGCCGACGGGCGTAAATCCGCCGTGGGTAACGGCGCCGTCAAGGACGAATACGATTGCCGCACCAACGTCAATACCATCGGATTTGAAATCGTATGTGAAGGGAATGTTGAAGTGGCCGAGACCAAGCTGGGAAGGACATTGGCCGCCGTTCAATGACTACGTCGATAAGGCGTATGATCCGAACCGATGGGAGCATTTTAACATGTGAGTTGCTATCTGGGTCGTGGGGCTAACAACATGCTGACAGAAACAGGGACTACCGTGTCTACGAGGCTGGACATGACAAGCTAAAAGAAGAAGTTGCAACTGACCCAGTAGTGTATAAACCGTTTCCGACTTATAATACACCGGACTGGAAAAAGAGGTGGCACGGTGAACATGTAGCTTGCATGGGCCCAAGGAATATTCCGTTGAATGAAAGCACAGATGATGAGGTGCAGGCATATCGTGGAGTTCCGGCTAGCTTTCCACCAGTGTACGCGGGCGGCTACGATATTATCGGGCTGGATGACGACGTGTGCTTTGATCGGTATTCGCGATATGGGCCCTATGGATACGGCGATGACGAATTCCCAGAGGATGTCAGTCATTGGAAAGCGCCGCAAACCGTGCCAGCATGGAATGAGGTCCGGTGGGGCGAACTCCAAGCCGATTGTCTCGAGCGCAATAAGAACCGCTTCCGCTCAGCTGCGCGGTCCCCAACCGTCAAAATACCGAGCACGGTGCTGCCCGAACCCCAGGTTGCGTCGTCCGCTTTCGCCATTCCTGTGGATACGAGCAGGAGTAATCTCGAAAATCGAGAAACTGAAGAACGTAAATACCATCATCGCACCGCGGTGCTGATTCGAGCATGGACAGGGTATCATTACGAGGAGAATGATATTACTGCGATTCGTGCGATGATTTCGGAGCTTTCGCTGCAGTCTGGTGGAGAATATCAGGTCTTTTTATATGTACACGTCAAGGACCGCGACTTGCCAATCTTCGACGACCAAGCCACATACGACAAAGTATTGCAGGAAAATGTACCGGAAGAGCTACGCGATATTGCCATTCTATGGTCGGAGTCCATCTTTCCAAAGTGGTATCCTAAAGTCATGGACTGGCAGGTGTACTGGCAGCAGTTTATGTGTCTGCAATTTTTCAGCGTTACACACCCTGAATTCGACTATATCTGGAACTGGGAGACTGACGCCAGATACACGGGACATCACTACCATTTCTTTGAAAAGATTAGCGAATTCGCAGATAGACAGCCTAGGAAGCTGCTCTGGGAACGCAATAAGCGATACTATCTTCCGAGCGTTCATGGAGACTATCAATCCTTCATTGAACAGACGCACAAAGACGTGCTGAACGCATCGGCTAACTCTCTCATCCCACCACCAGTATGGGGACCCCGACCATTCACACGAGCAGACCCACCCCAAAAGCCCCTCGGCCCAACTCCCCCAACATCTATGGAAGACGATAATTTCGAATGGGGCGTCAACGAGCCCACCGACTTTATAACGCTCCTTCCGATGTGGGACCCCCGCAACACAACCTGGTCCTACAAAGACAAAATCTGGAACTACCTCCCTGGCATCCGCCCCATCTTCACACCCTCGGATGGCGCGGCCGATTGGTTCACGCACCCCGACTTCATCCACATCGACCGCCGCGTCTTCATCAATACCGTCGTGCGCTTCAGCAAGCGCATGCTGCAAGCCATGCACGAAGAAAACCTCGTCGGCCGCTCCATGCAGGCCGAAATGTGGCCCTCCACCATCGCCCTCCAACACGGCCTCAAAGCCGTCTACGCCCCGCATCCCATCTTCAATGACCGCCACTGGCCCCCCGCCTATTCCGCCGCCATCTTCGACGCCGCGTCTTCCGTCAACGAGACCGATGGCGCGCCGCTAGTGCATCGTCAGGGCGCGTGGACAGAGGAGGCGGATTCCCCGTATAACCATGACCGCGAGTACAACTTCCAGGGCTGGAGCTGGTACTATGCGAGCCGCTTTCCGCGTAATCTGTATCGAAGATGGTTGGGCTGGAGCATTGTTAAGCAGGAGTGGGGACAGGAGGAACGTCTTGATGGGGGGGTTGGGCAGGATGGGGTTGGGGAGAGGGAGCGCATGTGTATGCCGGGGATTTTGTTGCATCCGGTTAAGAGGATGGTGAAGGATGCGGCGAAGCCTTGATGAAATGGAACGGGCATGTTATACATGATGCTATTTTTTTTTTTTTTTTTTTTTTGCATAGACACTGTGTGTTGTAGGGTTTGCATTGGGCGTTTTGGGGCATGGGTGGCGTTGAGCTCTGTCTGAGCTGGTTTTGACATATAGAATACCCGATTGGGATTATTGAGGTTGAATATACCTTTTATGCAAGCCTTGGGCATGGGTGGTGAAGGTGATGTGAAGGTGCTTGTACGCTGAAAGGGGAAGTGTCAGTTGTGGTGCAGGTGCGTTGGAGTTGGGCGCAAGAGTCATTCATATACGGTACGCAGGAGTCATACTAAAAACCTATAAGAACAATCGCTTGCTAACATTCCACTTTGCAACGGCTTCCTTCTCATTGGCAGTTTCCTCAACTTGTCTTCCCCAAACCGCGCCGGTTCCTATCCGAACTACAAAAAAAAAAAAAACGACCTGAACTCCACTATGCGCGAGGATACGCCTTTCCCTTTGCTTGACTTGCCTGCTGAGCTCCAGCACATGGTTTCCCGTTGCTTGATCGAGGACAGCTTAGCTGAGGGCACTGTCAGAGACATACTTATGCTCTTCCGCTCCTGTCGCACGATTCGCAACCACATGGACACACTCTACATGCGGAGGATCCGCCCCCTCCTACGAGCAAGTAGAGAGTGGAAAAGGGTGAACCCCCACTATCCGATTCGTTTCCACATGAGCCTAGTTGCTCGAGCAGAAGGGGCCAAAGAAAAGCTCTCCATCATTTTGCCGACGCACCACCACTCATGTTCATACGTTCGTGCCAGATGCGATCCGACCGTCTTGGACGCTGGTCCAATCTACTTGAACGTAGCCGAAAGCCTTGGTCCGATTCTTGAAAAACCGTGGTCAGTCGTGACGCTGGGGCTAGCCGGCGATGTGCAGCCCGTCACGAAGCCGACGACCACCGCCCGCATATACAAAACCCTCTTCAGTAATCTGTTGCACCCGCACCAACAGCGGTCACATGCACGTGCCGCCGTTTCGATCAGGAGAATCGATCGGCTTGTCCTCGTGCACGGGAATGCAGGCTGCTTTTCGCTGCCCGGGTTGACCCACAGGACGTTGCGTGCCCTGTGTGACGAGTACATACCCATTTTGAACGCCCGGAGCGCCTCCAGCGTAAAAGTAGGATACATAGCGAGGACCGCGGACGTAAATGGCTGGCAGGTGGTTGTTGACTTTGTGCCGGGCCTTGACCGCGCTGATGGCGCTGCGTTGAGGTTGAAGGGGCTTGTGACAATTCAAAAGGCGGCTAATGTGCCGCTGCGCACTTCGGATTGTATAGCTGAAAGCTATGGAGATGAGGATGGAGATGGGGATGGGGATGGGGACTCTGATGCGTCGGTTACGGACAGCGCGGAATATAGCTCTAGTGACGCTGGGGATTATGGGGGTGGGCATGGTCACGGAGGTGGACATCACGGAGGTGGCCATTATCATGGAGGTGGTCATCATGGAGGTGGTCATCATGGAGGTGGTCATCATGGAGGTGGTCATCATGGAGGTGGTCATCATGGAGGTGGTCATCATGGAGGTGGTCATCATGGAGGTGGTCATCATGGAGGTGGTCATCATGGAAGTGACTATCATCACGGAGGTGTACACCATCATCATCATCATCACGGAGATGGCCATGGTCATTCAGACTCGTATAGCAGTGAGAGTTCAGAACCGAACAGTAGTGACAGTTCGGATTATAGTGATGGGAGTTATCATGATAGGCACTGTGGGCGGGGGGCGGGGGGGGATCACATATCATTTTTCTTTTGAATTTATGATGACTGACCTCAACGTCGCGACGAGGACTACCCTCGTCGTTTTCTGTATCACGATTAGGAGAGTGGGGGTGATATCCATCAGACACATTGGATGAAAATTCGGTCCGAGATTAGGAAATGTCAGCCTAACAAGTCACTGGGCCTGATATGGCTTTAATGTTGGGACCAAGGACGGGACGGGCTAGATATGGAAGCAAAGAATGATGGTAATTGGTTGCAATTGGACGGTACAACAGGTCAGTTGCAGAGTTTCGGTCAGTGGATTTTATAGCGTACAGGTAGAAGAAGCTTATGAAAATCCTGAAGACTCACTTTCTCTGTAGTTGTGCTTTATTCAAAAACACTCGTTGGGTCTGGTTTCACTGTTGCCTAGGCAAAATCAATACAGACAGGTATTTTGGACACATGGGATAGGCTCGTTTTTAAGGTTATGGAAAGTAGTAAATTTGATTCGTTACGAAAAAATGTTGGATTTCCATATCATGCCACAACACGAAGCCACTGCTGATGTCGAGCTTGATTTGGCTTAGCCACGACCCTGGGCCCTCCAGCAACGCGTCTGACCGACCACCACAACATCTCCATACACAATGCATGCCGCCGCTCCTACGCACCACCACCACCACCACCACCACCCCATGCCTCCCCCATAAACCCCATCTCCCCCGCGCACCACGCTCATCCACGATGCCCACTCCACCCCCAGACTTCCCAACCCACACCTTCCCCACCGCGTCATCCTTCTCCGCCTTCCTCGACCGCAACCACACCACCCTCCCCGGCATCCACCTCCAACTCGCCAAAAAGGCGTCGGGCATCCCCTCCCTCACCGCCGCCGAAGCCGTCGAGGTGGCCCTCTGCTACGGCTGGATTGACGGGCGCGTCAACGGCATCGACGACAAATGGTGGAGCGTGCGCTACACGCCGCGCCGCGCGAAGAGCATCTGGTCGCGCAAAAACGTGAATACTGTTGCTAGGCTGGTTGAGGATGGGCGCATGCGGCCTGCAGGGCTGCGGGCGGTGGAAGCGGCCAAGGCGGATGGGCGGTGGGAGCGCGCGTACGCGGGGCCCGCGACGATGGAGGTGCCGGGGGACTTGAAGGCCGCGTTGGAGGGGGATCGTGTGGCGGAGGCGTTTTTTGAGGGGCTGGGGAGGGCCGAGAGGTTTAGCGTGTTGATGCAGTTGGTGGTGGTGGCGGAGAGGAATCGGGAGAGGAAGATTGGGGCTGTGGTGCGGATGTTGGCGGGTGGGAGGGTGGTGGGGAGTGGTGGGGTGAAGAGAGTTGGTGTGAAGAAGGAGGAGTCGGTGGGTAAAAAAAGGGTGAAGACTGTTGAAGATGCGCCGCCACGAGTCAAGAGGGAAGACGATGATGGTAGCGAGAAGCCTGTTCGCCCTAGACGTGAGGGACTTCGTTCACGGGCCTGATCGGAAGATGATGTGCTTTTTATCCTACTCTTTTACGAGAACCTGTTGAGCTTGAACTGGGAGTATTGGGGTATGAAGTTGAAATTCCTCCTGCTCAGCTCTGATATCTCAACTGCAAGATGGTTGCACTCCAAAATAGGTGAAGTGAAGATGTTTTTATTTTTATTCTGTGATGCTATCATTAACCCCATGTATACCCAAACTCCGGCGAGCCATGAGATGTATTCGATCTCAGAAAGCTCGCCATTACCATGAGGAGAGAAGCTCCGAGGTTTTCATCGCAACTCTCAGTTCCAGTACGACGCGCCCAGTTCCTCGCCTAGCGTCACATCATCGCCCTCAACGATGAGTTTCCTGACAACCACGCCAACCGTGTCCCACTTGCTGTCAGTATTCTTCACGTCAAGTGTAGAGTCTCGCCTCTTGCCTGCATGGTCCTCTCCACCGACCTCGCGAACAACCTCCAAGTTGCCGTTGCCAACGTCAACAAGACGCGCACGCTTGTAGCTCGCGTTGGAGACCTGGCGATAGGCGACTACTATGCCTGCCTCGCCTTGCTCCTTGATCCACTTCTTAGATGCTTCGTCCTGCCAAACCTTCTTGACGGCTGAGTCTGCATCCTTCAGGAGCCTTACGCGCTGCTCCTCGGCTTCGATTGTACCTGCTTCCTGGCCTTTGTCGAGGGGCTTCTGCAAGAGGTGAGTGCCGCCGAAGCTCTCAACAAAGCGACCGTTCTCGCTGTTGAAAAAGATGACGTCCTTGTACCATCTCGTGCCAATGTCGTCATAGTCGCGGTCCTCGAGAGTGGTAGGGTTGTGCTTGGAGGTCTTGGAGACGAGCTGCCCACACGGGATATCTGCGGACGGGAGGGGCTGGGGAAGGATAGCCAGCTCTGGGACGGTCCTCGGAGACATAGGCTCGGATAGGTGACTTGGCCGACGGGAGTACTTTGCAGCCATGATGGGGAGCTGTAGCTGGCGCAGTAGTATGGAAATATAGGTGAGTAGAGCTCAATTGATCACAGTATGATGAGTGAGGGGCTTTGCGAAGATGTATGAAGCTCGTGTGAGTGAGGGGTCAAGCCGGCTTTATGTGAAGTGATCTCATTGGAACCGCCTTTGTATGACAGACCATTCGACAGGCACGACCCCGCCCGCCATGGCGAGGTCAATTGCAGGTCACGCTCATGTCGCTGTGCCTGAATATGGCCAACATGAGCCCATTACGGCGATGGCCCGACATGCTCCTGCGGCGGCAGAGAGGGTGGTGTGATGCATCAGGCCGACCTGAGGTTTAGCAGCGACATGGCGTGTCGTTGCGTATGAGCATTTGGCCTCCGAGAATAGCTCGGAGTGGGTCCTGGCCTTCCCCGATCTGCTCCGAGCAGAGCCTCAATCCACACATCTACCTTTGTTTGACTATTTCTTGACATACATGATGCGCTATGCAAATTTTATCGCAGAGCCACATTCCAGGACTTGCTAGATGCACACGCCATCATCGCGTTGTCACACGACACCCTAGCTTCATTGTAGATACGCGTGCACTACTCTAGCATGGTGCTTGTCTTCCCTACATAAGATCACTGAATCCCATTCCTAGTGTCCCCAAGGTCTGGCTTTTGATATCAAACCTCCTTGCCAGTCCTTCTCTCGGCACAATAACAACTCAACCGAGCACGCTTAACCGACGTGTTTGATCAACCTGCCCATGCTCATCATCCATTATCTCGAAATATGTACTATGATAAAGGCAATGCTGCTCAGCGCTTTTAAACTAATACAAGCACCAGGCCAGTTCAGATAGATAAGCCTCAAGCAACGCATGCTGATAAGTAAATGGCTCGGAAAGAATAGCTAGAGGAGCTTGAGCATGCGCGTGGTTTCCGCTTCCGCACTTCCTCTAGCCACTCGCTCAGATACCGGCGTTATTCTCATATTTGAAGCCAATTCGGGCAAAGCGTCCAATCTTTTGAAAGCTGATCTAAACAAGCTGTCCTGGAGCATTTTACCGAAACCACCCAATCATAAAATATACACTAAATCCCCGCGTTTTCCAGTATGACGGTCGCACGCTATCATGAAACTAAGCCCCAAGAAGCGTTACAAGAATCGGAACCGTTCCGGTCACCTTTTGATGATATCTCCCTATCTATAGATACCAACCAGAAGCAGATATATCTCCACATCAGAGGTACGGGAGTTCATTGCAACGCCGCTGATAACGACCTGGTTATAAGATACCAATGGATCGCAAACTCAACATGGCAAACCTGGAACCCAAACTTGACCAACCACAACACATCGAAATGGCAGAATCGGAGCTCAAGCATACATACACACACCAGACAGACAATGAACAGCTTGCACAGCTTGGTCATGTCCAAGAGTTACGCAGATCCTACTCGATATGGTCGTTGGGATGCCTGTGTTTGTGCTTGATGGCAACATGGGAGGCAATAGCAACTGTCATGGCAACAGCATTGACAACAGGAGGTGCCCCTTGCTTGTTCTTCAATCTGTATGTTCTAGGAAGATCTCTTGTTGGAGAAGAGCCCTAACAACGAAAGCCTCGCATCGGTTATCTGCTCCATCGCAATTGCCTGCTCGTTAGGCGAAATTGCATCAATATACCCAACCGCAGGAGGTGCGTACCTGATCTTCTATGCGAGTCGCCTTGGTTGTTAGGCCTCAGAAAGGGGATACCTACGGCTCAATCTTTCCCTAGCCAATATTGGTTTACGCTTCGTTGCTAATAGTTCACAGGTCAGTATCATTGGGTCGCAGCACTTTCACCAGCATCGTCAAGAAGTGTGGCATCGTGGTTCCTAGGTTGGATCAACGTTGGCGGCCAAGTCGTTTTGACTGCATCCTCTGCTTTTGCTACTGCCTTACAGATTCAAGGCTATATCGTCCTAAATAACGAGTCGTATATTCCGGCGAGATGGCAAAGCCTTCTACTGTACTGGGCTGTACTTGTGTATAGCGCAGCTCTGAATATCTGGGGTGCGAGGGTTCTACCAACAGCAAATCTGGTGTCCGGTAAGGCTATCCTACACATGGAAGCAGAAAATAAACTAATTACAATGATAGGCGTGCTACATATCGTTGGCCTTGTTGCTGTCATGGTAGTGCTCGGCGTTATGGCACCCAAGAACACATCATCCTTCGTTTTCACTGAGGTCTCAAACAGCAGCGGCTGGTCTAGTACTGGCGTCGCATGGCTGGTCGGTTTGCTCTCAGCTGTATATCCTATCTTAGGCTATGATGCGGCATGCCATCTCGCTGAAGAGATGCCTCACGCGTCCCGAGATGTTCCTCTTGCGATGGTTGGCAGTGTTATTGTAAATGGTATCCTCGGACTGGCATACTGCATTATGCTGCTTTTCTGTGTTGGTCCATTGGAGAAGGTACTAGCAACACCTACCGGCTTCCCATTCATTCAAGTATTCTTCGATGCGACAAACTCCAAGGTTGGAGCAATACTGCTAAGCCTTGTCCTCACCATCATCGCTATCGCCGCTGCAACTGCTGGAATCACATCGACATCTCGCACATTTTGGGCCTTTGCTCGCGATAAAGCTATACCATTCGACCACTACTTTTCACACGTCAGTCCCTCTTCGCAGGTGCCCGTGCGATCAGTCGTTATGATTACGCTCCTTCAAATGTTGCTCGGGTTTATCTATCTCGGCAACACCACTGCCTTCAACGCTATCCTATCCATGGCCATTCTTGGTCTATACGCTTCCTACCTCGTGCCGATTGTGTACTTCATGATCTACGGTCGTCCAAAGTTCGCATCCCACGAGTTTGGAAGATTTAAATTGCCCAATACCCTTGGGCTGGTACTCAATCTGCTTGCGTGTGCATGGCTTGTATTGGCTATGGTATTCTCGACGTTTCCAACGCTAATGCCTGTCACGCCACAGAACATGAACTACTCCATCGTGGTCATGATGGGCTGGGTGGTTATCGGCGGCGCATACTACTTTATCAACGGAAGGAAGAAATTCGAAGTCCCCGTTGTGAATAGAGAAGCGCGTGGATTCTAAGGAGCTTTGATTGTGTACAGTTGTGTACAGGAGTCGGGTCTACTCATTCTATAAACATCCCTCTATGCAATCACAATTTCTGCATCTGCCTTTTCACATTTTTCTCCCTGAGCTTATCAGCAACCTCCCAACCCATGGCATAAATCGCTCACTTCTTCAACCCCACCGCTTTCGCAAACGCCTCCATCAACGGGGGCCCCTTCGCACTGAGCCCATCATCTACATCTAGCTGCGGATCTCCCTTGTCCATTGCACGCCTATACGCGTCCCGTTGGCCAATGCGCTGCAGCCAGTTCAAAATGCCCTCATACTCGGTGAAATCCATCGGCTCAAACTTGCGCATCGTGGTGAAGCACCACCCCATCATCACATCCGCGGCAGTAAATTCGTCACCGGCCAGCCATGCGCCAGTAGCCAGAAGGCGAGTATTAACGTGCTGAACGGCATTCATGAGACGCGCATTGTTGCTCTTGTGTCTGGGATCGTTCTCGCCCATGCCTCGGCTCTGCATGTGGCGGGACAACCCAGGTTGGAGTGATGCATTGCTGAAGTGGAACCAGTACAAGTAGTCCGCGAAGTTCTTGTGGGATGGTGGAAGCGCAAGGCGGCCGTTGGCGTATTTGTAGATTATGTATTCACAGATTGCGCCGGACTCTGCGAGAGTGATGGAGTTGTTGGGGTCGGTTAGGTCGTCCAGGACTGGCGCTGCGCCCATGGGGTGTTTGGCTTTTAGCTCGGGTGGGGAGAATAATGGTGCGCGTTGGTAGAGTTGGAGCTCATAGGGAATGTTGAGCTCTTCGAGGAGCCATGGGATGCGTTCGCCTTGGCCAACTTGAAGGTGGTGGACTATGAGTTTTGGTGAGGTCATGTTGCATGTAGGTAATTTCGTTTTTTTTTTCGATGTGGGTGGTATTATGAAGAAGATGGAACCGATCGACGTCGGATGTAAAGATGTCCCGGTTTGATTGTTAATTAGTATAGAGGATAGTGCATGATAATCGTTAGCCTTGCATTTCATCGATAGTGCCTCAATATTTATCTTCATTGGTTGATTTACTTTTAGGCAACCATTACGTCCCCAGATACCTATTCAACATTGCCCAAAAGGGCCTTCTCTTTGTCGTAGTTTGTCATGAAGCTGGCGTATCTAGTCAAGTGCTCCTCGGCCGAGAGCAGCAAACTCATGGTGATTGGGTTACTAGGCGGCTCGAACTGGAGAAGTTACGCCTAGCTATACTGCGCCCCGGAAATAATACATCGAGGTAGGACTTGGAGAAATTGCACTCAGGCAGTACTGTTGAGGATGTTCTGGGCAAGAAGCTCGGACTTGCATATCCACTAATAACTAGCGGGGATTCTGGTCAACTCAACTCGACTTCCTCCAGAGCATTCATTTCTATCCCTTAGATATCATCAGGCCCAGCAAGGCCCAAGGCCTGCCTCCTTGTCGGCGCGTCCGCTTTGAAGAATGGCTTCTCAGCAAGTGCTGTCACTCTTGTCCCATGCCTCGGCTCATTCCCTTCGTAATCCCAGCTGGCATTGTGAATCGTGATCCTGCCACAATTAGCAAAATAATACTACAACAATCATTCGGTCTACCAAGTACCTGTTGTCCCAGAGCGCGGACGTCCCTGCGGTCCATTTGAAGCGCACTTGAATGTCAACATTCGTTTCGTATACGTCGTACAAATAGTTCAAGATTACATCGCTTTCAGCTTTGTCGAGTCCTACGATCCGCGACGTCATTGCACGGTTAACCCACAGCGCCTTCCACCCTGTAGCTGGATGCACACGAACTAGCGGATGAGTTCTTTCAATGAATTTCGGTCCTGCCGTCGGGTTCTTGCGATCCAGATAGGGATGAGCACTGCGATATACGGCCTCCTTCCCATCGATAATCTTACGGAATCCTGGGGAGAGCTTCTCGTAAGCTGCGTAACCTGATGCCCAGAGAGTGTCACCACCGATCTTTGGAATCGTATCATTGTGAAGATGGGTTACACTTGTCCTCGTCAGCGTTGCGTTACTAGCATATGATATCGGAACATACCCTGCGGGTTGACGCTCATGAACGAGGTCAGTGTGCCACCGCGACGCTCCGCCAGTCTGCCTGAAACTGGCTGGGAACTCGGTCGCCTGGAGAGCTGGCCATATCACAGTTGTACCGATGACTCCTGGTACAGATGGAACTTGTGGCTATTCGTCATTAGCAATGCCGTTTTCGTTTGTATAAAGGTATACTCACGTGGACTTCGATCTCACCATACCATTCGCCCAACTTCTTCTGCTGTTGCGGGGAAATGTCCTGATCTCGGAAGAACACAACACTCCTCTCCGCAATTAGGAGGCCAAGTTCGTCTTTCTGTTGATCCGTGAGGTCCTTTAGCTGAAGCCCGACGATCTCAGTTCCGATATGTGATGTTAGGTGGATGACTTCCTTGGCTGCACCAAGGAGGGCTTTCTTCTCTGGATCAGCTCTGGTACCAGGATCGACATACTCGCGATCATAGTCTCTAATTTTATACACATCGTCAAGGTATAGTGGCTTTGCTGGTCTGTGTGGGTAGCCGTTAGACAGATCGATACCTGCCTTCTCTAGTCTATTTCTCGTAGCTTCTGGGAGACCAAGACTGTCCTTGATAGGTTGGACGGTATCTTTCTGCTGAATACTCTCGTGGATAGGGAGTGCAATTGGCGCCATTGTAATTGTCGTGACGACCGAAGCATTATTTTCCTGTTGATCTTATACCTGTATGCCTCGGACATTTTACTCGGGTACTGCACGCTCACTAATGCGTGTCAAACATCTGGTGGGCCAGCATGGTGGGTCACGTGGTGGTTGCTGCGTTAGTGTTGCGGGGTCAAATCACCTCATTCATCAGGTAGATGGCGAACACCCAGTGAGCGTGTCTCGCCTTATCGATCGTACGAAACCCGCCTCAACCCTAGCACTCCATAACATGTCAGTTACGCTAAGTGACAGGGCAATGCATTCGCTTTCGGTAGCTCTGTCGACTTTATGGGCTGTAGATGGTTCCGAGCAAACTATTGTGCTATTCATATCCACAATGGCGATCTACTCACTTGCATGCTCGTATGGGAAGATATTTCTTGCTGATAAATCGAGATTCCGAGATTCGGTCAGACCAGGATCACACGATCTCCCAATTCATCGTAGATACTCGAGTCGAGGCTTGGAAATTGATAGCAGATATCAACTCCTGAATTGTTAGTGTTGATATCTTTTCCAGAACCAAATTTGAAAATCAACATGGCCCAACCAAGGAAGAGAGTTGCAGTTATAGGAGCTGGTATTAGTGGAGTCGTTGCTGCTGCGCATCTTCTCAAGGAAGGTATCGATGTGACGGTTTATGAGCGATCTGGCGCAGCAGGAGGCATATGGTAATCAGGTTGCCTGGTTTGAGCCATCATAAACTAAGTTCTGACTATACCAAAGGCTCTATGATGAACAAAAACCATTAGATCCTGTATATACATCCGTTCCGGTTTCGAAAGTTACAATCACCTACTTAGATGACGGTCGCAAAAATGAGAAGCTTATACATGCGCCACCAGGGTATGTGTTATATCGTAAAAAATGAGTTGGATTAACGGATCTAATATAGTCCCTGCTACGTCGGTCTAAAGAATAATGTTAGCACTCGACTACTTGAAACGACACTGAATCCCTTCCCGACCGGCACTGAAGAATTTGTATTGCACAGTGTTTTAAAAAATTATATTCAAGATACTGCTATCAAAACGGGAGTTCATAAAGTGACTCAGTATGACACGGATGTGAGAAATTTATCAAAGAATGGGACATCATGGGTAGTAGATACCACAACACTACGAACTGACGATTCTGGAAAAATGAGTCAAGAATCGAGTTCCGCAGTAAGTATTTCATTCATTTACGGGTAGCAGGTTCTCATATCATCATAGACGTTCGATTCTGTCGTAGTTGCTTCAGGTCATTATCACGCAGCCAGAGTGCCTGATACACCGGGATTAGCAGATTGGAAACGACGATGGCCAGACAGAGTACAACACTCAAAACGCTACCGCAGCCCTGAAGATGCACAAGGAAAAGTAAGTATTTGTATTAAACTAGCATTTTCGATGAGTTCATCGTAAGGCTAATTCTTGATAGAACTTTTTGCTAGTTGGCGGAAGCGTCTCATCAACTGATATTGCTCGCGAACTTGGTCCTCTCGCGAAGAATATTTACCAAAGCCATCGAAATGGGACTTTCGATCTCGCTGCTAGCATGCTTCCCGAAAATGGCTACCGAGTCGACGAAGTTGTGTCCTATGATGCCCCGAAATCAGAGGAAAGCACGTCGTTGACTTCCTCTGAACCGATACCAGCCACAGTAACACTCAAGTCAGGCGAGAAACTATGCGAAATACACCATGTCATCCTTGCCACAGGTTACCATCTCACACTTCCATTCCTGCCTCAGCTTCACTCTGATCAAACCCCAGTCGACCAAGCTGATGAACTCGTGCTTGTTACCGATGGCACGCAGTTCCATAATATACATAAAGATATCTTCTACATCAAAGACCCTTCACTGGTATTTATTGGCATCCCATTCTTCACAGCCACCTTCACATTGTTTGAATTCCAGGCCATGGTCATAGCAAAGGTACTCTCCGGGCAGGCAAAACTACCGAGTGAGGAAGATATGCGGTCAGAATATAACGAGCGGTTGAAGAATAAGGGCTATGGAAAACCATTCCATAGCTTGCGAGAGAAAGAGGAGGATTATGTTAAGGAACTCTTAGCTTGGGTAAATTATGACCTTGAAGAGGCTGGTAAAAGGCCCTTAGGGGGACACACAGACAGGTGGCGTGTTGCGAAGGCAGAGCAAGTGCAGAGGTTCAAAGCCCTTTTTGATGCTCCGAGGAACGAGAAGTTGCTCGAGATATCATGTTATTAGTAATACTTCATTGCTTTATAGCTTGGTATTTCCTATTTTGATTGACATGTAATACAAAATGGGATTTGATGTTTAACCACCGACAACCCGTGCCAAAAATGACACATGTTGAGATTTAAGGCTTCAGAATTAGGGGCCAGAATGTTAGTAAATACGTCCGACATGAGTTCATTAGATACTTTATATAATCTCAAACCTACGAGCTTTGAAACTCAGAATCAGCAGCAGTCCTAGATCGCCTGTCTATCGACCGAAGTAGCAGGGCCATAACTGTCGGGTTTTAAAGCTAGCTACTTCATAAAAGAGCATGATGTTAATATAACCAGTATGCCAGAAGCTATCTTCGACAACAACAATAATCAAGGCAAGAGTCGCTTAGAAAGTCACAGCTATCCCGGGATCATATCACGTACTATAGTGAACTTTATACACTCCTCGCACGAGTGTTAAAAAGAGCAACCATATCTCCTTTCCTGTTAATGAATAGCATATATAATATTGTCTTGTAATGGAAAATCTCAATAAGGAATGGTCATGGTTCCTACGCCAAATCCGATATCCAATGTACAGCGATCTAAGTCCACCATCCGGCCTCTGGTGATTAATTGTAACATGCCTGGCCTTTGAGGCATTTTTACCTTTATTGAAATGCTCAATCACCTCCTCGTGGTATCGGCATCGTTTAGGCTGCGTCAGGGTTGATACCTTGGTAGTAATTACTACCAAGGTATCAAACCTGGGCTGCGTTACCTACTGATCGGAAATACCATGATGCCTTATCTCCATGAGGAGGAAACGCAATATGCATGCTCGATCACGACAACTGAAACTACCTTATTTGGTACAAGGCTGTGATCCTGAACACCACAAGGCTTAAACTACAGATTCTGAATTTACCCGACGGGTGGCTGCTAGCTACATTCAGTTGATATCCCTTGCAACTCTATTATGATGCCATATCCCCCCTAGTATTTTCAATTGCGCCCATGTCTAGATGTCGGGAATCGGCGAGAAGAGGCTTCGCTAACGATATGACGACTGCGCAACACGCCAAACATGACAAGTCATTAGCGATAAGGCTCGCTGAGCTTAGGGTGCTTGTTCAATAAAAGTTGAGTATCCGCCAGCTCTAGAACGTTGCCATTCGTACTTCACTCTTCCTCCTCCGCCTCTTTGGGTTTGGCAATACCTGATCATGGGTCGGCCTCAAGACCACTCGGCACACGAGGCTACTGCCGCCGCAATTATTCAGTCTGATGAGGCTTTGAAAGAGAAACCTCGAAAATGGTACTTTTACCTCTGGGATACGCTAGACAAGCCAAAAGAAGAACGGTGGTTTATGTTCAAGCTGGACGCTGCTTTGCTCACTTTTGCTTCTTTGGGTACTTATCAGCTCTGGACTTCACACACGGGGCTCTAATGCGCAATAGGCTATTTTATTAAATACCTCGATCAATCGAATATAAATAGTGCTTTTGTTTCAGGAATGAAAGAAGACCTAAATTTATATGGTAACCAACTAAACTATATGCAAGTGTGCTGGACTGTCGGGTACGTTGTTGGAGAAATACCCAGTAACATTATCTTGACTCGGGTTCGGCCTTCAATTTGGATACCATTAATGGAGGTACGCATTTATTACAAGGTACATGTGGTATATGCTAATGGCTATAGGTCATTTGGTCCATTCTGACCTTCTGCCTATGTCGAGCTAATAATGCGGAGACGATATATGCTTTGCGTTTTTTAATTGGTATGCTTGAATGATACATTTACAACTGTCTGTCCTTTTAATGAATCTTAGGGCTAGCTGAAAGCACATTTTATCCAGGTATTTCGACGGTAATTTCTCTATAAGTAAAAGCGCTAAATATTCTACTTAGGAATGCAATACATCATCGGATCATGGTACAGACGAGAAGAGTTAGCCAAACGCTCCTGTATATTCCATACAAGTGGAGCAATTGCAACAATGTTTTCTGGCTATCTGATGGCAGGTGCTTATAAGCTCAATGGAAAGCATGGCTTCAAAGGATGGCAATGGCTTTTTATTATCGATGGAGTTATATCGCTGCCAATAGCTTTGTTTGGTTTTTTTGCTCTCCCTGATGTGCCCGAGATTTCAAAACCCTTTTACCTGACCAAGAACGAAGTGGCTTTCGCACAAAAACGAATGGAACTCGAAGGTCGACAGAAACGCCAACCATATACCCGAGCGAAGATTCAGAAGATCTTCACGAGCTGGCACATATACGCTCTTACTGCGTTATATGTCTTTTTCAACAACGGTACCAGTGGTGGTCAGCCAGTCTTCCAACAGTTCTTGAAGGCGAGCAAGCATCCAAAGTATACAGTTGCTCAGATCAACACATATCCAACAGCTACCAACGCCGTACAAGTGGTTACCACTTTGATGTATGCCTGGACAAGTGATAGTATCCTCAAAGGTTCAAGGTGGCAGCCGATTGTATTTGGTGGATGCATGAACATTATCTGCTCTACAAGCCTCGCAATATGGGACATACCTATCAAATGGAAATGGGCATGTTACATCCTTTCTGGTTTTGGTGGCGGATTGTCTGGCTTGTGCTACGCGTATGTATCATCGGGTCTTTCATTTATTCCAAGTTTCTAACTCTGATCAGGTGGGCTCATGAAATCTGTACCCACGATAACGAGGAAAGAGCTATCGTTGTGGCATCGATGAACGAAATGGCATATGTGATACAAGCCTGGTTACCACTTATAGTGTGGCAGCAGGTTGAGGCTCCGCGGTATCGGAAAGGATTCACTACGGTCAGCTGTATAAGTGCAGCAATGATCGTCACAGCTTTGGCCATTCGAATCTTGCACTCCAAAGGCGTTGCGAGAAGGCAAAAGCATCCGAACGCCGATGAGTTTGATCACATAAGCACTAGTGAAGAAGATACAGAGACCACCTCTCAACTAAATCTTGATAACCAGAAGTAGCGATAGATGTGGGGCTCAGAATCAGGATTAAGGACGTTCTAGGGCGCGTTACGTAAATATATGTGGTTGTATGGTAGCCATTTCGAAGTTGAGAATACCGATAGTGCTGTTACAAGGCCATCGGAGGAATGGGAGACAGCACTCGTCATCCGTTTATCAAAGTCAACATCAAGAAAAACTGTGGTCAGTACCAATGGAAAAATGTTACATAAAAATAGAATGATAATAGAGTTTATTGATGCCCTTGTGTGAATGCCTTCTGTCTTTGGAACACGGCCTGAACTTATATTTATTGATTGGTTGGTGTGGTAAAGTTAAAGGTTTAATTTTTTTTTGCAAGAATCTCGAGTGAAAATGATTTGCCATCTTTTCGACATAATTGAGAAAAATAATAACGAAGAAGTCTGATTCTCGTGCACGTCACGTGCGCCCAGTGATGACATTAGTCCACAAATAGATAGCGAGTCATAAGTTGTTACGATGATCACATCCTAGCATGTCTACATTTCTCCATTTTCATTCTTGCACTTAATTCTTAGCTTCTTCTGTACATAAGCCGATCAATACAGAAAGTGTTTTGTGTATTTGTAGCATGTGCTCACTGCAAAATCGTGTAATATGATATCATATCGCCCAACAGTCACCATGGGGCCAAAAGCCCCACTTCTTGAATTTGCCTGTCGCTCAGCCGCACGACGTCTACTAGTATTTGTTATCTGCCGTATAGATGTTAATCTACCTAGTTGTTCCGACCTGTCATCAAGGTGACCAATAATCAAAACGAGATTTCTCACAATGAATCGATGTGCGCTTTGCTTCGATCAACTCAAAAGAGACCAAGAGGACATAAGGCTAGCTTTTGGTTTCACACCCGAGCAAATAATACAGTCTGCGTTCTACCGAGGCTGTGACTCCTGTCTAGTTATTCTTGAGGGTCTCCGGCAATCTCAAACACCAGATTGGTCGTTTCAGAGAGACATTCGATATGTTGAAGCGATATGTCGCGGCAAACGAGGCTCTTTTCGAGACACCCTTCGGTTGGAGATATATTTTATCGATGATCGACCGAAACTAGAGCTTGAGTATTACAGTCTTCAACCACACTGTAAGTTGTGGTGGACTTTATTGGTGTCAAAACTCACGATCTGCTAGCATGGAAAAGCATCCTACCGCGAACATCGATCAGTGGTCACCCTTTGACCCATAAGGCATTGGATTGGACACTATCTCTACTGGAACGTTGTAAAAAAGAGCATGTATCATGTCGACAATCTGCGCGACCGCTATTACCAACACGAGTCATATTGCTGAACACTACCGGCTCTGGCACTATTACTGCCCGGTTATTCGCGCCCATAAACCAAAGGAGCCCATATGTTGCCCTAAGTCATTGTTGGGGAATGCACCAAAGTTGTATTACAACTCGAGATTCTTTAACTGCCCGCAATGCCGGCATTCCATGGGCAACAATACCAAGAACATTCCAAGACGTCATGCAACTTACCCTCAAGCTTGGCTTTCAATATATCTGGATCGACTCATTATGCATTATCCAAGACGATGCCGAAGATTGGGATGTACAATCATCTTTAATGTCGGACATTTATCAGGACGCAATTTTAACCATAGCAGCTACATCGTCCACAGGAGACAATGAGGGTTGCTGTACAAGAAACGCGCAATATACCCCGGATATTGAAGTCACCTTACCAGACGATGTTGGATCCTGTCACATCGCGGTTAGGAAACCGCTCAAGCATTGGGACACCGCCCAAAATGCCACTAGTATATTAAACCACTTTCCCCTATTGACACGTGGTTGGGCATTCCAAGAGAGGCTTTTATCGCCTCGAGTTCTCCATATTTGCGAAGCCGAACTAGTTTGGGAATGTAGGGAAACAAGTACTTGCGAGTGTGGAAGTCTGGGTCAAGAAGTGAGCCCTGGAGGGGCATATCATCACGCTGTGGAGAGTAATCAAGAAGAAAAGCGACAACACGAGATCGCACAACAAGAGCTCTCCCAGCGGATTGAGGCTATAAAGCTCGAACGAAAGGACAATACCCAGCTACCTGCAGAATTACGACCAAATGTCGAGTTTGACTCTGAGCCACCGCCAGCATATGAACCGGTGGTCGCACCGATTGAAATAGAGCCAACCATCTCATCCGATGATATTTTACGGCCTGGAAGTCCCGACTATGATCTCATTGCCTTCGCCGCAGAGTCGAATGTGCCGCTCTACCAAGATATCACTCCAGTCAACGAGAGTGAACTTAAAGACTGTCCCGACCTCGTTTTCCATTTTCATCGCATAGTCGAGCAGTATTCTGCGCTTGGACTTACTAGACCTTCAGATCGTCTGACTGCTCTTTCAGGTTTATGTAAGCGCGTTCATCACCTCCGGAACAATTATCTAGCCGGTCTGTGGTCTGACTCAATATGCTATGACTTACTTTGGCGCGTCAATACTATCAATCTCAACACAGAAGGCAACGGCATGAGATCACCAGATTATCGTGGGCCAACATGGTCCTGGGTTTCTGTTGATAGTCCTGTAAGTTATTGGTCTGATATCATCAACTTTCGCGTTACATACGAGGGTTTCCCAACGTATTCGGACCACAGCATAGATTCATTCTATAATTTTAGAGGCTTCCAGGCTCGAAAGGTACAGGCCCAAATATCTGAATTTCACGAGGAATTTAAGCTGATGAGAACACAAAAATACAGTACATAGCTGCAGGTCTACATGCAGATAAGATTGGGATGGCCGTTAATGTCCCAGGCCAGAATCGTTTTGGTACCGTCTCATCCGCCATTCTCACAATTGAAGCTTCTGCTACCACAGGAACACTTCGTTATACCTACGACCCACACTGGCTTGGCGGGAAAGGAAACCATGACCCCGCGCGGTACAAACTTGAAATTACGATTGCTAGATATGACTCAGATGGGCCCCAGGAAGTACCTTTCTTCGCCGACTATTCACTGGGCGTTGAAGGGCCATCACACGTCCCTCCTGATTCTGAGCTAACATTACTCTTGATTCACCCTAAGGTCTGTCTAGTGCTCCGCCCTGCCAATCGGTCGGTAGCCCCTACTATTGTAAATGGTGTAGCTGCTTGGGAACGCGTGGGTATCGCAAGAATATCAGATACATTGCTGAATTACTATCATATTGACTGGATGAGTGGGTCGGAAGTAAAAAGGTTTCACATTGTATGAGCTACAGCAGCATCAAGTACAACTAGGGTGGGGAAGTGTGCGTCAAAGCAATGGAAAAAAAGGTCGCCAGAGTATCGGCGTTTTTCATTTCTGAGATCCCCTCTACAGATGTTGTCACTCACTTAGGTATGTGCATGACAGCTACTCCAATTATATCAAGGGTCATATTAGTCCAATTGCATCAACTGTTTTGAGCGTGGACTATTCGGCCACCTATAGCCAAAAGTTTAGTAATTTTAACGTTTATACTACTCTTAATCCTGGATAAAGTTGAGTTAAAAGTATTGTACTTATCAAGAAGAGTATTAATATTACTCAAAAGAGTAATAAAGTATATAAAAGGTAGTAGTGAAATGTAGAAAAGCAGCCTTTTTAATACCTTCAAGATGAAATCTAAGATTTAGAAATAGTTACTATTTATTACCGTATGTATGCGATGATAGCCATCATGCGGGCCGAATAGTCCCCACCCTGTTTTGAAGTCTCTAGATTCAAGCCGAAGGCCATATGATTCAGATAAGTTACACTGCAGGTTAATAATAAGTTGCGTCTCAGCAAGGCTGAGGGATCCCCGAATGCACTATGCTATTGGTTCCAGCATGTTTCAGCCGAGCAGCAAGGCAACCCATGGCGGGGTTATCCACAAGGATATGGCGTTGTGTGCTTATAACATGCTCATTGCCTCAGCCTTTCATCTACCATATTCTTACAAGGTTCTAGCTCTTCCCTTTAGTCACCTCTCTTAGTTCTCCTACCATTGGCTAGCTGTCATTGATACTCCCGGATGAGAACATGAATGACCCCTTCTCAGTAGCCGGAACCGCAGTCGGCATCACCTCTCTCGGGCTACAGGTGTGCCAAGGCCTCTACCAATATTATACAAAATTTCGAGGGCTACACGACGATATCGATGATATACTGCAACGCGTCGAAGGCCTTAAAAGGCTACTGTATAGTTTGAGGTCACTAAGCTCCGAATTTGACGATGTTGACGATAGCGAGGGTATTTTGCAGCTTCACATGTCTCTAAAGGCCTGCGAAGAAATTGCCCAAAGATTGAAGAGAATGGCCCTTGAGTTTGGTGGAATAGATGATCCTAGTAGTTTCCAGGATCGCTTTAGACTGGCAAAGAAGAGAATATCGTGGCCTTTCCGTAAAGATACTCTCATGGAGCTGCGAGATACCCTTTGCGGATTTCAGGACAATCTGACCCTTACCCACCAAATATTTGCTCAAAAGCACACCTCTCGAAAGTTTGAAACTCTCCAAGGAACTACAAATGCACTCGTTTTTCAAACTAGTCTAGTGAAAGACCATCTGAAACAAAATTCGATAGCGCTTCAAACAGTTCAAGATAACATCCAAACTCTTTCAGCTGGTCAACGAGAACGAGCCTTGGGTAGTTCTGTGGATTACTCAGACCTTCGCACTCAACTCTCCCTCCATACGATGACAATTGAAAGGAAACTTGATCTATTGGTATGCAAGCTACAATCTCTTGTAAAATCACATCAACTGATCGAGCTACCAGTTATCCGGTGATCCATCAATGAGTCGCTTATCCCGTACAACACGCGTCCTAGCGCACGAGGCTCATATATCCGAGCACGCCCAACCCCAACCTCGCAATGCGCTAAAACCACGTGGCCCTAATCCTCAACCCATCGGAAGGGCTATAAAACCCAGATCGAACAAATGTAGATGTATCCGACTAGCCAGAAAACAACAAACATGCTCAAACCTTTCTCGCGTTCCAGTTTTCTCAGAAGTGATCATTGAACACGACAAGAGTTGCTCTAGTTACGAAAATTCAAAATTCTCAAGAACAGTAGAGATCCAAATATTAGTGAATAGCTATCGGGTTAGATTAGGTTGGCAGGTCTCAAGATACAGAGGGGAGTATAAAATCCAGCCTATGCTGAGATATCGAGCTGTGGTTGGTTTGGATTCCCCTGCTTTCAAAACTCTCTTGAATGCTCGGGATCATGTTTTATGTGGACCTAAACTATCACAAGAAGAGCTTTCTGAATTACTCAATACAGTTTCTTACTCTCTGCGGCGATGTCTAGGTACCTCTGCCAGTCCTTTAGACATTTCAGTCAAAGGGGATGGTGTAATGACTGTTAGTGTAACTCCTCACCCCTCATTTAAATACGATCTAATGCATGAAGGCGACCTTGGAATTTGTTAACTATCTGTCAATGAGAGGCTTCCAAGATACTAAAGCTGTTTGTGACTTCATCGATATGTGTATAATTAAAGGCGTCCCATGTGACGATATCGACTCGGACAGAAGGTACCTAAGGCATTTTTCGATATAGCATCGCGCTAAGACTGAACAGTAACGCCACCACATATTGGCAGCAGGCGTGTATGGCGGACTGCTTTACTTGCCGGGACCCATATTTCCCCCATAAGTGGGAAGTCCTTCATCATCTAACCCAACGAGTGGATGTCTGGTCTGCATACACATTGCACCGCTCATCAGATTTATACCATCCCTTTTGGTTTGACTACATGCATAACCTTTTGTCTCTGGAAACCGTAAATGACAGTAAGCGTCTCTGAGACAGTACTCTTTAAATAAGACTCTAATTAGAAAAAAAGGGCTAGATGAAGAAGATACGTTGATAGATATTATCCTCACGCGTTCAGAGGACAGATTCTTGGATTATGTTCGATATGAAAGTCCGGACAACCTTGCGGCTACATTCTCGAATTTGGTTTACTTAAGACCTTTGACATGTTGGTTGAATGGAATGGACATCTTGATATCACAAATGAAAATGGGAAACATAGACTATCAACATCTACTTCGAATACTACTGGACGGAGCCTCGAAATTTGGCAATTCGGAATGTTTACAACTGTTGCTTAAAAACGGTGCGATACCAGTTGTAAAACACTGGTTTTCGGTATGCAAGATGATATTTGGTCTTCCAGAATCTCAAGCCGAAACTTTTAGGCAGCTGCTTGTGGACATTGCTCGAGGCTTGCTAAACGATTTTGACAGTGAGCTTTCAGACGAAGGGACAGGTGAATCCAGACCTAAGAGTACGCCCCATCAGAAATTTCAAGGTGGTAATCTCTATAACTTTCGCGCTCACAGTCTGCTCACGGTAGAATGCCTATGGACTGCCGGCCACCGCGACGTTAATAAAGTACAAAGCGACCAAACCGAATACTACATGTGTATGCGCTTTATGACTCCACTGTGGGCCTGCCTACTTCCTCAACTTTCACACGTCACCTATAATGACCGATTCATAGTGGCAGAATGGTTCCTGGACAAAGGCGCCGCTGCTGACTGGTTGCACCCACTACTACGCACGACACCTGCACATCTATTCGGGCGGAGACTGTCGTTTATCAAAGCAACCTCACAGCGCCTTTATTCATTTCGAAGAGTTGGCTCTTTGCTCTCGGCAAGTCATACTGATCGTTGTACATGTCACTGTTCAGTATCACGAAGTGGGTGTCGTGTGATAGGATGCACAATACAGAAGTATTGGCGAGTCCCTCGACCAGAATGGGAAAATGATTACCGGATATCAATGTATAGACAGCATATTCGACCGTATGTGTTCGCTCTCTTAGATACCCACAGAAGTGTCAAGTGGATGAGCTCCTCTGTCCTACGCGTGTTGACCTTCGACGAGTTATCACTCACTCATACGTGCTGCATCGACTTAGTATGGCCAGAGTGGAATGGGATAACGCGGCCTACTAAAGAAGAAATTGGAGAGATTCACGAAGCTGAACACGAAGATATCAAACTCCTCGACATGCTTACAAAGGAATTCGAGTCTAAATGGGACACCTATACTGGAACCTTTACCAAATTCTTCAAAAAGGTGTGGAAACCAAGAATGAAAGAGATTCGCAACCAACAGAAGGATCTTGGAGAGATCTACCGCGAGGTAGGGGTGAGATTGCGCCATGTTGAGGATGGCAGTAGTTCAGAATCTGAAGACGAGGAAGACATAGAAAGTGCCGACTCCTCTGAATCGGAAACCGAAGAACTGTGGCATAATGCGGATGAAAGCGAGCAAGTGGAACCAATTTAATCGAAGAAGGGAAATTTTAGTATAAGTGCGCCCAGGCACATAACACAAACTTGATGAAAAGACACAACAGGAACAGAATTGGGGAGTTTAAGATTACCAATCATAATTGTTTTACTAGCACGCTTTGGATTCGATGTACATAAAACAGCATGCCTGAAATGGTATTTCTTCCAACGTATTTCGTAAACTTAAGACTGAACATCCTAAGAAGTCTTCGTCAAGTCAATCCATGCCAACAGCCGTTCAAGTTCTGAAATGTTATTAGATTACTACTGCGACAATACTTTGAGTTGAATCTTACTCCCAACGAATAATTAGTCCGGCCTTGACGTGTGAGTTTTCTTGAACAAGCCATCTTTTCAAACATTAAACCCTGTTGACTGACTAGACATGTATCTTCTAAAATGCTCAGTCACTTTTCACGATCCCTTTTACCTAAACACATTAGCATAAAACAGGTGTTACACCAAGAGGGAGGAGGTGCAGCACAAATCATTTTCTTAGACAAGCCAATTCTACAAACACATCATATTTGTACACACCCACCACATACTTTTACAAACCTACTATACACTACCCCAACCTCTCCAACTCACCCCTAACCCTCCCAACCACTTCTCTAACCCTTCTCCTCTCCTCTTTCTCCTCCTCATCCCCAGTCCCAAGCCCCCTCTTCTCCCTCTCCTTATTCCTAATAATCAGCCTGACCACCTCCTCCGTCCTCTTCAACGTACGTCGCCCTTCTTCCCGTAACGTACCTTCCCAGCTCTCCCTCGCGCCTTCCCACAATTTCTGCATGCGGCGTAGTGAGAACATGAGGCCTAGGAAGCCGACGGCGGAGGCTTCGAAGAGGGAGAAGGTGGGCATGGAGATGTATAGGAGGGCGCTGAGGGTGGACGAGAGGGAGGTTGTGCTGAAGGTTTGGAGGAGGAGGCGTTGGGCGAGGGCTTGGAGGGGCGGGATGGTTTCGGCGATGATGGAAGTGCGGGCGGCGGCGATGTGCGAGGGCCAGGGGGTTGGTTTGTGAACTTCGGTTGAGATTTCTGTGGTTGGGTTATCGGGCGACGGTGTTGCGTTGGGTGTGGTAGCTTCTGAGATGGCGTTGAGAGGAATTTCATCTGGGAAGCCTGCTTGATTCATGCGTCCAGCGAGGAAGATACTATTTTTTTCTGCGCTGACAAGCCATTTTCGTTCAAGGATCTCAGAGCTTATCATTGATACGTCGTCGACTCGCCAGAGGAGCTTCCACCATGCAAGTTTGTGCCAATTGCGTGTTGAAAATGCATCGTCAAGCTGATCGCGTAATTCTGCATGCGACTTTTCGGCCCAGATTTCCAGATGACTGGTAACTGATGCAAAGATTTCCTGATCACTTGGAAGTAAGTTAAGCTGCTGTTGTTGTGCTATATCCTCTTTGGTGATTTTGGCTTCTATGTCGTCAAGGACGGAAGATACAAATTTCTTCATGACGGGCTTGACGGACTTGGAAGGCCGGACGTCTTGGGTAAGCCACGTCGTGAGTGAAGGGAGACCACTCCGATACCAGCCTTTCTCATAGGCGATGGCATTTTGAATAGATTCACGGAATATTGCGAGCGCTGATGCACCAGCATTGACGTTGATGGCGATACTTCCGCTCTGTGACCCTTGATCTGTTTCTTCTGAAGGTGCTGGCAGATTGATGGCAACTTTCATCAAGTTATTCAAGTGTTCAGCACTATTCGCAGAGAATCGACCAAATGCAATAGCGCTGTCCAGCCCTTCCCCGAAAACCAAAGTCTTGTGAACTGGGTACGGTACTGGTACGCCACTCGCAGATGTAGTCTGCAATTTCGGCACAAGAATCGAGTCCTTGAAGCTCTCGGTCGCGGATTTTGCCGCATTGAAAACATCGGTATTGAGAGTTGAGACCAGTATCTCGAGGTTATGTGACCGCAGGACTCGCGAGGGTATAGAAAGCGTCTTGTATAGCGGCGAGGGGGTATTAGAGCCTGTTCCATCACTGTATCTGAACCATTCGTCAGTGAATACTATTATCGAAGACTTCCAAGGTGCGCTCACTTCAACAACACAGCTCCCTCATTTCCATCCCCAGTTTTCCCAAGTTCAGTTTCCCAATGCTCTTCCACCCCCAATGGGTCGGCGAGCAATAGTCGCGCCAATTGCTGCGTATTCACTTGACTATTCAGCCCAAGCACTATCCTTCAAGTCAGCCCAAGTCTCTGCACCTTATGCCATAGTCCATCCATACCAGCAACTCTCGTGACCGCATCTTGCGCCGCCAAACCCTGGAGCGCCAATTGCAGTCTACTTATATTGACATAGGTCTCCGCAACACCACCAAGAGTCAACAAAGCATTGTGCAAATCTTTGTTCCCGGGTGGAATACTGGGATGCAGATTTATTGCGGTTGGCGAGACGTGCGTTGATGCGGAGCGCGCGCGGAGGTTTGCGAGAGTGGCACTTGGCGTATTGCGACAGCGGAGGGCCAGAGGTAGTCGTTTAGTCGCCGGGCCTTTGATCAGGCTCGACAGCCGCGGCGCAGTGGCCACCCATGGAGGCATTGGGCTGGAATGGGTACATTGCTACAAACCACCATCATGTCAAAAGTTGACGTAGGACCTGTCGCGGAGCTATCCTCGGGCCGCCGTCATGGCTCGTGCACACGTACATCGAAGAACGCCCTCCTGGCAAATCGCATTGCATGGACATTTCAATTGGCCGCAAAGGTCTGTACGCTTCAAATTGTAGGGATAGCTTTGATTCAACGAAAAGCCGGCTGCTAGAGCCGAGGCACTGGGGCCAGCAAATTACTACCGTTCATCGCGAGGTGACACCATCTATGTGTTGAGGGGTTTGGCCTTCAATAAGCCTGGCTGCTGTGATCACACGGCACTGGTGTGTCATTCGATCAAAATCTCATACTTCTTGCACCTTTCCCATCGGCCTTCCAACCCGGACCTGAGCTTCAACAGCATTGTCCGATCTCGAACGTCTTAACGGCACCTAGCTTCGTTTGTTCCGGGAAGATCCAGATGACCTGTATACGTTAGTCTAAAGCTTGTGTTCAAAACTCCATTCCTACTCACATGCTGATTCGTCTGGCGACGGTTGCAAGCCCTGTATCGTTGTCTGCCTCCTTCGTGGCCTTTTCGAGAGCCTGCTCTCGGCTGATTTCCTGAGATTTTCGTACTTCCTCATGGCTCGGTGGTAATCGTTCGTTTTGTAGATCGACCTTGCGCGCGTCTTCAAAGCTGTGGATCGCTTGCTTGATGCCTTCTGCGCCGAGCATGAGCGTACCGGCTGGGAGTCGGCCACCGGATGCTGTCTTCAACTCAGTAACACGCTCCGATTCTTCACGTAGCACCTGGAATACGCGAGAGAGTCGACCAATAGCCAAAATCTTGTTCTTGATAGCACGTCGCTTGAATTCGGTGGATTCTGGGTCCAAGCTTGACAGAGGTGGCGATGCTGGCCCGGATGCCAGAGAGCTTGGCGTCTCCTCTTCGAGCTCTTCTTTAGAGCATGTGTTCAAGATTGCAATTAGCATGTCGGTGACTAGGGAGGGTTAGTCTAAGAGTAAGGCAAAGACCTCGTTGCAACATACTCTTCTCGCCAACGAAAGGTAATGACCATGTGAATACGTCCATAAAGTTGGGTAGCCAGTATGGATGTGGTGTGCAGTCTACCAAAGTTAACCAGAGCCTAAAATTGCAGCGTTACAAGCTTACTAAACTGCCTGATGTTCATAACATTGTTCTCGTACTTGAGGACAGCAGCTTTGTTGTTGTACACATCCAGGTAGTTCGGCGCACTGAAGATAGTCATCACGCTAGGAAAACCAGTAGTCCGAGTCTTCCTGTACATGCGGTATCCGGCATCTTGAGCTTCGTGCGCGCGGATGATGGAGAGTAGGTTGTTCTTTTCGAGAAAAGCGCATGCAGCAGGGTAGGAAAAGAAGTACGAGCAGCCTCGTACGTGGTTGTGTATGAAAAAGTCGTTTGTCTTTTCCTGTCCGAATTCCTCGAGAGGATCAGCCCAAAGTATATCGCACATCAGGCCATGTGTGGGTGGTTCCCGGAAGCGATCGATCTATAACAGTCAGAAATATTCTAGCAACGAGCTCAAAGTTACATACGCTCTTCAAATCTTCGAGGGTATGGAGCTCAGGGCTTAAGCCACCGTGGATGCACAAGAACTGCTTGTTCATGACAGCAGCCAAGGGCAGTGCACAAAAAGCGTCCATGCAGGCTTCATAGACTGCCTCAGAATACTTGTGCTTACATTCGAGCTTGAATGTAAAATAATCAGTCAAATGTCGGCATTCGTGGTTGCCGCGGAGCAGCCAAAGAGTGTTGGGATACCATATCTTCAAAGACCACAGGTAGAGAACGCACTATGGGGGTCAGCTTATGCAGAGCAACTGCTGGCGCGCCTCATACCTCAATACTGAAGTATCCTCGATCCACGTAGTCGCCTAAGAAGAGATAGCGTGTCTCGGCAGGGTCACCGCCAACTTCGAAAAGTTTCATGAGGTCGTAGTACTGGCCATGGACATCACCGCACACAGTAATGGGGGCGTCCATTTCGAGCAGATTGGGCTCAGACCTCAGAATCTCGGCGCCCTTTTTTATGATCCATAGCGCCTGCTGCTCAGTCAAACGGCCTTCACGGTAGAAGTGCTGCTTAAGAAACTGAATGTTGGGCTTGGTGCGGTCTTGGGGAGAGAAGAATTGCTCGTCAGTGGGTGGGTTGAAGGCAGGAGCTTGAACGTCTGAGGGTCACAGTAGGGTCAGCTGTAGCCTAATTCGAGTCTGCAGTCGCAAGCATGGAGGCAATTGCTGCGCAAAGCTATACGACTACGGTGGCAACTGTACCTTTACAGACTCGTTCCAGAGTGCTCACTTGCGAGCCATCTTCCATGGTGTGCAGCGTAAAGTCAATCTCAGGCAGCGGCTTCTTCTGCTGGACTGCGCGGATGGCATTGTCCATGTACTTTGCCTGGTCGATGTCTTGCTGGTTGGTCTCCATGCTGGGCGAGCTGTGCACGGAGCTGGGGGGCTATAGATATGGGGTGTGGTGGGGGAGGGAATGGTGTTTGTGGAGGTAGGTTGGATTGGTGCTGTGGCGCACCGAGGAGCGAGTGGCGAGGGGCGGCAGCGGGTGAAACGGGCGCCGAGGCTCGATCTAGACTTTTGCCCAGGTGGAGAAAGAACGCAGTCTTGGTAGTCGCAACGCTCAAATGGTCGTGAATCGTGTCGCGTGCTCGTTGTGTGTTAGCAGCTGCTCCAAAGGGCTGAGAAATTAGGTGTTGCTCTCGCAGAAGAGGGGACCTCCGCCAAGCGCGTGCACCAGACTGCCGCCGCCCAGGTACCCAATCAACATGCCCGTGGAACGCGACGTCATGACCGGTGAACTGTCTTCCTCTCTGATTACTCCCATCATCCTGGCTCCAACTAGGGTGCGGCACAATGCAATCATGGTTGATTCCTAATAGATGGTTATGCTTCGTTGCTTCATCCCACCAGCAACAGACCAGCATATCAGATCCATCTTGATACTCAATAGTTTCGCACGTCTCATCTTACCAGAATAACCATCATCGTTTAGAGTGATCACAGGCATAGGGCGCATTTGTTATAATGAATGATTTTATCCATTGTTTTGGTACTCAGCAATGAGATACTTGTGCGACGCAACGTCACCTACGGCCTCCTCATCATATACACAAAAGGGCGTGCTTGACCGCTCAAGGCCAAGTCACGAAAGAAAGTAGAACGCGATACCCAAAAAAAAAGTCCAAGCAAGACCCAAGTGGTGTCTATGCTGACGAGGGACCATGGTATATGAACAAATCCAAAAGCCCTAACCAATCCTACATTGCATGTGGCTATCCGGTCCCATTTCCTCCAACTCCAAACGATGCGCAGGGTATAAAAGTTTTCCGTTGGCAGTGATGCCGGTATGTCGCTTAGAGCATGCGAGCGGCGCTGAGGCGTCGAAGGTGGCCGCGAGGGAAATGGAGATGGCGCTTGGTCGAGGCGACAACGACACCATTTGAGCAAGACATGCCAGCGGCAAGATCCTGTGCGACGGCGCAGCCACGGTTGCAGAGGCCAAATTGCTTGCTGCCAATGCAGACAACAGCGCCATCGTTGGTGCAGGGAGCGCACTCGCCGTTGCTTGGGGTGGTGTTGTTTGGTGTCTCGGGGGCGGCTGGTGGGGCTGCCGATGGAGCAGGCTGGGGAATAAGGGTAGTAGGCTGAGCAGCAGGAGGATTGGGCTGAGCAGTAGGACCAGCGGCAGGAGCAGATGAAGCACCAGGAGCGAAGACACCACCTTCAGGGTTGGATGGGATCTTTGACTCTGTGGGTCCCTTGTATGGTGTTCCCGGAGAAGAGGCAGGCTTCCCACTGGGCTTGGGCTGGGAAGACGCAGAAGGAGCGATGCTTGGCTTGGAGGGTGTGGTACCTTGTGATGGAGTAGATGGAGTGCTGTCAGAGGGTGTTCCGAGCTGACCGTTACCCGCACCCATTGCGTTCATTTTCACACACCCAGTACCTGAGAGTGTTTTACCAGTATGAGAGTTGCTAGCGTGCGCACCATAAACTACGTTCTCGCCAGGATTGGGATACTGAAAGTTTTCGTACGCTGTAGTTGAGCAACTATCGAGTGGGAGGTTTGCAACGAACATGTCAGGTAGTTTGCCCAAGGCAGCAGCGACGCTTTGAGTTGAAGCGGTCTGTGAGCCTCCACCAACTTGAATTGGTGCACAGTTCATGTAGAATTCACGGTTGCCCTCGGCGTTGAGCCAGGTCCAGGCGAAGGTGTACTGACCAGGGGGGATGTTTGATGGCATCGTGACGGGGAACTGGTCTGGAGTTGGTTCAGTCAATGGGCTCCCACCATCGACATAGTTGCCTTGATGGTTCGCAACACAACCGCCGATGTTACTTTGAATGACCTTCCATTGGGAATCTTTGGTAGGCGCTTTATCCGTAGTGATTGAAAACTGGCATGAGCCGCCACTGTGAACTGCGGTGCCAAAGAAGGAGACATTCTTGGTTTGGCCCGCATCCCACTGGTTCATTGAGGTAACATCGTAAACGCCTGGCCGTTGCTTACACGGGAAATCGGCTGGCTTAAGAGGGTCGAGGGTGAGAGTGCTCTTGCCGAAGGGAACAGGGTACCGTAGAACAATGTGTGCAGAAGCGCTGGCGGCAAGGGCCGCGAGGGCGATGGCATGAGTGAGCATGATGTCAAAAGATTGTAAAGGTTGGGTATCGTATAAAGACTCGCTAGACCTGCTGAGCGATGTAATGACTGCGAAGATACTGTCGTCTGAAGTGTGCTGGGTGGTGCTGACTTTATCTGGGGTTGGCTGAGTCTAGCTCTTCAAAGAATGACAGCGAAGAAATGAGTGTGATATCTGCCGCCGGCAAGATATTGCAAAAGACAAGAAAGAATGGAGGAGGAAGTTTCCAAAACTGCTGTGCTGAGCGTGTGGTGGAGAAGAAACACCCTGCGTGACCTTTGGACTATATATCAACCATAGAATGCCAGCCGCCTCCCTACTGAAGAAACGAGTGCCCCGGTCTAGGTGCCACAACGGATCGCCATCTAGCACAGGCTATTCGACGGCATGAGACATCTGAAGGCGACCTCCGGCTCGCATGCCCGTCATGGTCTAGCGGCAGGGGTGCAGAGACAGGATGTGTGGTGTACCAATATGCAAGTGGTCTGGCTCCAGCATTCTCGGCAGGTACGCTTCTCCATCGATTGGCTGGATGAGGTTCAGATGGGAATTGTTTCTGAAACGACAGAGCGGGCGTGACCCGGATGAGTCGCCATTGGGGCGAGGCACTGTCCAGGGGTCGACGTTAGGTTTGAAGTCTGCGCCGGCGGTCTGTGTCCCTGCGCATCGGAAGCCCCTATCGATAGGAGAAGCGAGGCTGTGGCGACCTAAAGTGGAGTAGCGATCGCCTCTTTTTAACCTGAAACGACCACGGTCTTTGCGGCTAAGGCTGTCTGCATCTTCATTCGCTGAGTAGCAATTCTCAGCGCACACTGGTCTACTCATCTTGGCCCGCTGACGACCAACCGAATTGCGCGTCCTGCATTTGCTGTAGGTAGCCCGGACTCTGTGTGCCGCTGTGGTCGTAACGCAAGCGCGAAGAGTTGCTGACCGCCATCTGTCGTGATAAGTGGCTGGCCATCGTGGAAACGTTTGTGTAGCAGCGATATTGCAGGGTCTGGGAGGGCAGGGTCTGGGAGGCAAGGGACTATGCAGAACTTCATGCGTTCAAGCATGCCTATCCTTTCTTATGCGCATGGCTTTTATTTTTGGGCTCCATCGCTTTAACCGTCGGTCCAACACTCCACACGAGTTCCTAAGAATACAGTGTTCTGAGACTCACAATATTAGATCTATCAATGTATATTGGAGGGAATACTTAGACCGCTCTACCTTCAGCATTGCCTATGGCTGCAGCACCACGCTTGGTCGCACAGCGGTGCCGCCGCGTGCGACGGCTTTACCAGCGCGAATGCAGGCACCGAGACGCTGTGCGCTGTGGCGGTCGCTTCTAGCCGACAAAGATCGTCAAGGTCAGCTTTCAATGACACCGCTCCATCGCATGAACCGATCGTCCCCATTGATTGGCCTCACAGCCACAACCGCTTGTTTTGAGATATTTCTCATGACAGTCAACAGCTCGGTGATTGACTGAAGAGGCAGCCCGCACCTTCTCCATAGCTGATTGGTGGGCCGAGGAAGCTTGGTTTCGGATTCTCCTCGTGCATATCCGCAGCAACAGACATTGGTCAGTCGGCCGCCCAGGTCGTGGTCGTGGCAAATAGGATGGCTTGAACAGAAACAACCATGACAAGCTGCCGCCTATCGTAATCCAACTTCCACCACCTTGCGGGCGCGGATGCAGTTTCGAAACTCTGTAAACCTGCTGACATCTCCGTATGTCAACTTAGGAAGCGCCATAGATATGCAGGAGAAGAGCCTCTCAGTCCAGGTCCAGTCGCGAATGTTTCTCGTTAGTGTAGACCCCCTTGACGTGTTTGCCTAACGGGCGGTTACAGTGATGTTGTATCTCACCAGCATGATTCGATTACACCTAGTCGGTACCTAGTCAGCGTGACATTCTCGTAAAATAGCAGCCAAGGCTATGCCGTTTTTCATCTCTCGTAACGTCCGCCGGCTCCTCTGAAGAAACCCCTCCCCAGAGCCTCAATAAGATCAACAGCATGATCCACTTCGATTGCACTGTCGCGCTCTCCCAGTCTCCATTTCGCGACTTACCTAGACAGTGAATGCGTGACAGTATGCCCAAGCAACCAGCTTAACGAGCATTGCACTGTAATTCCACGTCATCTCCCACCCCGTCCACTCGGACGTCCAAGATATAACATCAATTCGTTCCGGAAATCATTTCGCGACATGTGACCAACCTTTTAAAAGCCAAGTACGAATGTGCTGTAGAAAGGTTTAACGAGGCTGCGCTAGGCTCCCGAATGCTCACAGCTAACTTCCGTGAAGGCCACCGAAGGTTCAGATATCATGGAATATTCAACATCCATTCCCGGTTTCGAGAACAATTTTGGCGTAAGAAGCAACTGTTGCATAAATCGTGCATCACTTGTGTAGAGATGAGAGGCGCAACCAAGATATGACCAACAGTGAAGCTTCCCACTTGAATGCTAGAGGCAGCCAATGCAAGTTTGGCACATCAAGCTGTGCTCGATGTCCACTTACGCAAAATAGGCACCTTCTTCTCTAACCAGGTTGTCCTCCGCCGAGATTTCACAAATGGAACCTTTTCGATACCAATATGAACCCGTCCATCCCCCCCACCAATGAAACTTCCATATCCATACCGTGCATCAAGCTGATCGAGGCGCTGTGCACGCTCCTTTTTGTCGAGATGCGACGTGCCCCGCATATCTTGTACAGCTGCACTGGCCGCGAATAGGGCAACTACAGAAGCAATTGAAGTTGGCAGTCGAGGAAGATATTGGCCAGGTCGGCGTGCGTAGACCCATATTGCCACAATTACGTAGGTGCAGAGAATTGCTTCGGAGATGATGAACATGGGTTTCGACAGGAAGAGACGTCGTTCTGGTTCCACTCTGAATCCTTTCAATGGAGTTACCCCTTCATTAGAAGCAGGGACAAGTAAGTTCTTCTTACTGGTTCCTAGCCAGATTGCAAAAAGCTTAGTGTATGCTTTGTTGATCCGTTTGAGGATGTCGTCCAGGTCCGGAAGAGATTGGTTAGGGTCCACAAGTTGGTAGCTACCATTCACCCTAGCCATGAAGTAATTGATATAATCTGATGCGAAGCTGTCGTTGTGAAGATTAACTCTATTAGGAAAGAAGAATTGGTTTGATTGCCAAATCAGGTTGCGGGGGCTGTTGCTGAAGAGGTTTGGTAAGTCGTCCACATCACCATCTGAAGGGCGACCTTCTGCGGGGATTTGCGGTCGTCCTTTTGCATCTACTTGAACTTTTGCACGCCCCGCTAATAATTTCGGTTGACAGTATGCGAGCAACGTATTCTCAGCACGTATGGTGAAGTTCCTTGACGGACACAGTCCTGGTGCTATCCGCCCCCAGCCTAAGATTACTGGGGTTTTGCAAATCTCTTCCTCTTGCTGAGTTGCATTCTCTGACGCCTGAAGCCTTGCGACAATTTATACGGCAGTAGGAGTCGTGACACATTCGTTTTCCGGTAATATGGTTGGGGCATAACCATACAAATACTCAAGTTTCTTGCTACTACAACGAACTTTGCTAGAACCGCTCGGAATATCCATGCTGATGTACATGTCTCTTTCCTTGGAAAACGAGATTTTGGTGTTATTGTCCGATTTAAGTACCTCGCAGTCTAAAGTTGCACCGAATGCTTTTGTCTTGGCCCCAAAACTAGTAGTGTTCAATAAATCAGTCTCGCCATCCTCAGAAAACATTGGCAAATAGAAATTGACCTCATCGGTCCAGGCAGGCAAAGATGTGTTTCGTGTGATGATCGATTCGGCTGTCATGAGGAAGTCCTCTCCATCACCTCCCCGCCAAGCGCCTGATTTGTAAGCCCCAGGGCTGAGCCCCGTCAGGTCTGGTCCCAGACTGCCATTTATTGACACAAATTTCATTTCGTAAGGCTGTTGAAATGATGTTGGATGTCGAATGTCGATCATCCCTTGGTTGAACAAACCAGCGAAGGCAACAGCAAGTATGTTTGCCAGAAGTGCCATTGCGCACACAGCAGCAAGGACGAAATGCCTCGATTTTAGCGCCTGAAACAGAACGAGTTGGGGTGGAAGAGAATTGTAATTGGTATCAATCGATCGAGATGCTTTAGCGTTGCAATCTTGTAGCTCTTCTAATGGTTGAAGCATGCAAAGTAATCGGTTGATCAAAATCCACATAGGCTCAATCGAGGTAGTAATCGCAGTTGGAATATAGTTCTCAAGGATATTTTGTACGATGGTGTTCGATGATGGTAACGCCAATCCTGTTTCAAATTAGAACGTCGAATAATTAGATGCCTATGCTACTCGACCATATCGTAATACGGTTTTGAAAGACTTACCATATATGTATGCCTTGCTATAAACAACTCCCAATGCGATAGCAAGTATGAGGAATAGATTGATGAAAGGGATTACCATCCAGAGGCTAAATTCGGCCGGTCTAACAGGCTTTACAACACTAGAAGGACTATCTCGTCGATATCCTATAGAGGGGGCTATAGCTTCGTCTACGTCTATAGAATCACCATGGATGTATTCAACAAGTCTAAGAGAGGATGAGTAGGAGTTGGCACTTCTTTTGATACATCGTGACTTACCTCGTTCCCGTGTCATCACTGATGAGTTTGTAACGTTTTTTCCCAAGAATCTTGTGCATGTTATCCATGTCACAACAATCGAGGTCCGAAAATTCTGTTAGCAATGGCTCATTATCAGCTACCAGAGCCATAACGCTTGCTATTGTGCTTGGGTCTGTCTGTAGGTGCCTTTTTCAGATGAAAGAGAGGATTAACAGCGCCATAGTCGCTATTGAGGCCGCGCCCAAGAAACCTACAACAATATATACGAAAACAGGCTCGAGAACAACTGCTTCAGTTGTGATTTGTTGCTGGCCAGCGACTTCTTTGAAACTTTTGACATCATTGTTCAATACATCTACCATTGTGCGAGCGAACACGAGTCTATACGCTTCAGCATACGCTTTACTTAAAATTTTCCAATCGAGATAGCCTTTTGAGGGTCGAGTGCCAGTGCCCAAAGCCATCCCGACCATCGGCATTATGCTAGAGCGGGTTATATCAGTATCCAGGATGACATTTGAATATCGTGGAAAGTGGAATACTGGAAGATTGTCACCACGTGTAGAAATACCAACCGTACCAGAGTTCACAAGCGTTTCAAAATTCGTATCGTTGAAGATATACCACTCAAGAGGTTGCCGATCCTGCAGAGGCAGCAGTTTCAAAGGCATTTGAGTAGCTATGTCGACGGTGGCAGAGACATCTTGTCTCCAATAACGCGTTCGACAATAGATAGCAGTGATGTTTGGACGAGGGTCTTCTGGTCGATCCTGCCAGGAGGTAAGTTTTGGGAAACACATAAGAATACTCGTGATGGGCTAAAGCTCGCGTGCCAAATGTCTATCCCGGGATATTTGACCTAGATTTATATGAAAGACGGGGAAGCGAGGATATTTTACCTTTGTTTTTGAGAATGATGCAAAGAACGTTGAGTTTTCTGTCTCCGGACAGGAAGTGCTCAGATACCAATCTGCTTCACCCGGGTTGTGGTATCCGGCATACAGGGCATCGCAATCCTTGACAGTAAAGGAGACATCATCCTCTGGACCCGCGCCTTGTCTTTCACCCTTGGTCTTGTTGTGTTCAGGTCCAGCGAACTGACAGCCCCCTTTGTTGCTAAAGATGATGACCCCTCCGCTGTTAGTGATGTTTGCCTGGTCACATTCCAAGTCAAGCGTATACATAGTCGTTGGAGCGGTGTATGTACCTTTTCTAGAAACGTTTCCTAATTCTTCTCGCGGTTCGAATGGGGCCAAGATGTAATTGCGCGCCATGAATGGAGGCAGAGTTTCGTTCAAAGCCACGATACCGAATGCCGACTAGGCAAAACGGAAAGTTAGTTTGTTTGCCTGTTCTCCAATAGGCATCAAACTTGTCGAAATATTGAAGGTGCCGTTGGTAGACTGTGTGACAGTCCGAACTGAGAATATACCGGCTTGTGTAGGTACAAGGCCCCAAGCCACTAGGACAACAGTGAAGGAGGCCCAGAATACAGGCCAATGCCTATTACTGTCAGTTTCATCGATCGCTGCCCTGTATCATAGACCTAATCGATAGCACTATAATGTCTTTGAAAGGCATAGAAGCAAGACATTCTCAAGTGCTCATGAATGGATGACTAACCTGTCTCTAAGGGCTTTAAGTGGGGCCAACGAGATGAAGGAGAAAGGGTAATGTAAAAGGAGAGAATCTTTTCCCAAAGCACCGTTCTGTTTGCTCAGTTGATAGTATGGCTCTAGTCTCTTCGTTTCCAAGTCGATCCATGCCCAATAAATGCTGAAAATAACAGCAACAATAGTGGGGAAGTATCGGTATAGGAAGGTTTTGCTCAATGGTAAATCGTTGATTACTGGTGCGAATACAAGGCCGCTGTTTTGCTAACTTTTCCACAGTAGAAATTCGAGAGTTGCGATGAGGGCCCAACATATCGCGATAGTCAGGATGAGGACTGGTACTCGAAGGGCCGGTGGTTTCCAGAGTTTTGGTTCTAGACCACGATCAATAACCGGAGTATCTCAAGCTTTCTCTAGTAGTACGGACCATGGATCTCTGTGCAATGTGATAGAATTTGGCTTTTGAGTGTCTGTTTTCTCGATGGGGCACTTTGTTGTGTGGTTGACCCAGCGACTGCAGTGCTACTGTCTATGGCGAAAGAATACACTTGCAGAATGCACAGCAGAAAATGACGTGATAGAAAATGAAAAAAAAAATAGCTACAGCGAACTGCTCAGTGCCTACGGGTACTTAACGACGTTGGCTTGACCTCAAGCGCTCGATTGGCGCTGCTGCGCCGCATCAGCCAATGCCGTCCCATCACCTAACCTCATTTGGGACGGGAGTCGCAGAAAGACGCCTCATGAAATTGTTTACCATATAACTGGGACGATTTGTCCAATGTGAACGCACATAGCTGTGGCAAGCGGATACGCTGCCGCCGGTTGGAGAAAGAACTCAAGGATTATGGTGGTGTTCGCGCCACATCCAGCCTAGCGATCATGGGTAACTGAGTTCCGCCCCTGTTTCACTTATTTCGAGCGGCGCAATTGAGGCGAGGTAAGATAGACAAGAATTGATGGAGCCATTCTTCAGAGCTCACGTTTAATTTCGTTGGAAGAAAGGTGGATATTCTTTGAAGATGAAAGGAATCTCGTCATCGGATTTGCGATCATGCGAGTGCGATGAACAGCAAGGGAAACAGTGAAAATCAATACCAACTATGAAATCACTACCGGAAGGCACCAACTTCTCTGCGCCTACAACGAGTCAGTAGGATATAAATTAATAGGAGTAGAGAACTTATACCACCAGGTCCGAAAATCCACTGTGCTAACATCGATGCCCAATTGCTGGAGTGCACTTGTATCAAGATGACAGTCATACGGCCTCACTGTTCCATCATTTTGCTCCTCTTCAGGCGTGAGCGGAGACATGCCATCGAGTGGTAGACCCATGATCTCAGCAAATGTTTGACAAATTTGCCATTTCGTCATCTGATCCTCAGAACTGAATTGTAGAATGCTCGGTAGGTCGTTATCTGTGGAAGGGAGGTACAGGTTTGAGATCTCTCGGCAGACTCGTCCAACGTCCTGAGTATTAGTGGGAAATCGGAGAGCATAATCGTCGACCTGAATCTTCGGTTGACCTTCTTCAAGCTTCTGAGATGCCCATAGTTGCGACAACAACACGTTAACTGCACTCTCCTTTGGTTCGTCGCAAGATCCGTATAATACTGGAACCCGTAGTACCACAACTTTATTCTTACCACCTGTTGCATTCACTGCTTCCAGCACAGCCTTTTCACCATCAAGCTTTGTTTGGCCATACATATTAGGTGGGTCCGGGCGAGAGTCTGCCTTGTACGGAGCCTCGCCGCGCCTTCCAGAAAAAACATAATCAGTCGAGATATATATCAAAAAAATGCCTCGAGCGATAGTAGCATTGGCTACTGCTCGGCTTGAGTTCACATTGAGCTTCTTTGCAGCCTCTGGATTCGCAGTACATGAGTCTGGAAAACGGTTCGCAGCGCAGTGCACAACGACGTCAGGCTTAACCTCATCTAGCACTCTGTCGATCTCTGAATGGTCGAGAATGTCGAGCTTGATTACATCAGGAGGACTACTACGGCTGAGTCCGGTTCCAATTGACCTCCAGCCATCCAGGAAGAATTGTCGCTGAACCTGCCGTCCCAACAGACCACTGGCTTGAGTAATGGTCAGCCAATGGGTCGACGAAAACTGCAGGAGGCACTACCTCCAGTAATTAGGGCAGTCCGCGTCATACTTCAAAACTCGGGTCGAATGAGAAGGTCCCGAGCGAATTATAGGGCTAGAAAATAAGTAGATCTTCGAAAACCAAATGAGGAGCACTAACGAAATGGGTAGGCAAGTTGCTGTGAAGGAGGCTTGACTGGCGTCTGTGCGTCTTCACGTGATATCGAGTCACCATGACCCCTGTCACTGCTCCGCAGCCGCTCAACTGCGTGCACAACAATTGCTTCACCATCATACTTTGCTGCTGCCACCATGTCGACCATAACGCAGCAAGCTTCCCAAAGCTCATACCCGTGCGTTGGAATTAGATCATAATTCAAACTGACAAACTAACAACCACCAGGCCCGTCTTGCCTAAAGACTTCAATGCTAACCAACCTAAAACCATCCGCTTATACCCTCTTAGTAACTACACGTTCGGAACAAAAGATGGCCAACCAGAAGAAGACCCCTCAGTACTTGCACGGCTCAAAAGACTCGAGGAACATTATCAAGAACATGGCATGCGACGAACATGCGAGGGCATCCTAGTCTGCCACGAGCACAACCATCCTCATATTCTCATGTTGCAGATTGCAAACGCGTTCTTCAAATTGTAAGCTCTCTCGATAGGTAAGAAAAAAAATGAGCGGCGCTAATAGCGTGTAGACCCGGCGACTACCTCCGCGCTGAAGACGATGAGATCGAGGGCTTTAAGGCTAGGCTGAACGAGCGCCTTGCGCCAGTCGGCACACAATTCACAGGCGAAGGTGTCAACGATGAGTGGCAGGTCGGCGACACATTAGCGCAATGGTGGCGGCCCAACTTCGAGACCTTCATGTACCCCTTCATCCCCGCACACGTTACCAGACCCAAGGAGTGCAAAAAGCTCTATTTCATCCAACTTCCACGCAGTAGTACGTGAAATCCTCGTTGCGTCAGGCCCTCTCACTAACCCATTTGCAGAGGTACTTAGTGTCCCGAAGAACATGAAGCTTCTTGCCGTCCCTTTGTTCGAGTTGTATGACAATACGGCGCGATATGGTCCACAGCTCTCGGCTATTCCTCACCTTCTTTCGCGCTACAACTTCGAGTTCGTCGATGAGGAAGGCAACGTCGCAGCCATGACGCCCGGTGTCGGTCCTCCCGAGGGCGATGTAGAAACGAAGGTCCTGGCAGGCAGTGACGATATCAAGATGGATACCAATGGAGATGGCACAGGAAGCGATATTACCCTGTCGTAAATACCCATTTCCCTGTTTCACCCTGGGATGTTGGTGGGCGTATTGCATGGGCGGTGTTTGGCGTTCTACGATTGATAATGCTGGAAATACCATGATGACCTGGTTTCGCACGTCAAATCAACAACAGAGGCAATCTTAGTGCTGTACTTCAGTAAGAAGTAGTACTAGTATGTTTTAGTAAGCAGTTTGAAGTGAGGATGGTAAATTTACTGGGCGATACTACTCATAGTAAATTACAAATACCACATCAAACTGCAAAAATCTCTTCAAATTTGCAACGTTGTGGTCAATATATCAATAACCCACCACCACCTGGCTGCGAACAAAAAACTGCAGTGCAATCTCACGTCCAGGTTCAGACATGAACGAAAGCGAAGCACTTTGATGTCAATTACCTGAGTAGTCTACAGTGACTCCGATTAGTGGCGCGCCGTTAACTCTACGATACTTTCAGCATATGAAGATAGCGAAGTGCTGACCCGTTTCATTGGTGAGAGTATAACTTATTTGATGATCCTCAAATATTCCACCTGAACTCTTCGAGTCCATCCACAAGAAAGAACTACGCTTCGAAAAAGCAGGCAACGCTTACACAAACGAAGACAATAACGGCAGACCAAAATCACAAAAACCCAATATCCAAGCTCTGTCATACATTTTAGACACAACAACCACGACAAATACCACGCATCTTTACCAAAAGCAGTAACCAACTTCAGACAAGGCCGTAATCATTTCTCCTCAAAGCACCCACACCGCAAAACCCGAATTCCAAGCCCAACATATCCCTAGTCCCCCTCACAGCCCCAACCCTCATTAATAAAGATCCTCACCCAACCTCGGCTTTCCCCCCTTCCAATCATCCTTCTCATAATACCTAAATACCAAATCATACCCATCCAAATCGTGTACGATACGATCGATCCTCCGATACCCCTTGATGCCCTCCATGCGCCTCGCCTTATCCACGCTCTTCTTCTCCGTCTTTTCATCCTCGGTAGGCTTAGCTTCAAACAGTGTGACAGAGAAGCGACCAGGCTTAAAGATGTCGACGACGTGCTCGACAATGTCAGCGGTCTCGCGGCCGGATTGGCGGGCGGGCACGTTTGTTTCGAAGGAGGCGTAGGAGCAGTGGGGCTCAGGGGTGACGTGCACGGTGAAGTAGTGGGTGGCGTCGGAGCCGATTTTGGAGCCGGCGGGCGCGCCGCCTGGGGCGGGGATCACGCCGTTGGCAGAGAAGCCGCAGGGCGTGAAGAGGTAGGCGTCTATGCGGGCGTCGGGGTATTTGGAGGTAGGGTACACGTCTGCTAGGCCGCATGCTTCGGAGACGACCGTGCCCAGGGTGTGGCCTTCCGTGGTCAACTCTTCGGGGAAGGTCAGCTCCTCGTCTGAGTTGAAGCCAGAGTGGTCGGACGATGTCTGCTCAAAGACATCGAAGCTATCATCGGAGGTATGGGTGTTAGCAGTCGATGTGTTGAGCATGGTGGAGCCCCCAAGGCTCTCGCACCTCTCCTCAGGAATGGAGCCCAGGGATTGAATGGCGTTCTTACGCGCTTCACGAGCTTTCTGGAGGTAACGACCTTCCGCAACCGCACTTGCGTCCTCGAGGTAGAACTGGCGAGCATTCTCCACATCGAGGTCAGTCATCAACACCTCCAGAGTCTCGTCCTCCTCTTCGTCTGTGGCCTGCGCTTGCATCAAGCATTGGGGGTGGCTCACGAATGTGGTTTGAGTTTCGGGAATGTTCACAGTCTCGCAGCCTGGGCTAGGAGGCGGGGTCAACTGGGTATCAGGCCCAGTGATATAGAGATACCAATGTTCACCATTCATCTTGCCGATCATGTAGGCACTGCCGCCCTGGAATCGTTGATCGAGGTAACGAACTTCATCTCGCCAGCTGCGGTGAGGACCACGCTGCTGGTCGGGATTGAGAAAGTTCTTCCTGCTGTAGAAGACGCGGTAGGGTGCGGCCGCGGGGGCATAGCCAGAGCTAGGCTGAGGTGCCACGAAAGGGAAGCCAGCGTCAACAGCGGCAATCTCCAGAAGGCGAGTGAGACCCCAAAGTAGGGTAGTGGTACCGCATGTCTTGAGCACAACCTTGTGAGGGAACACGAACATGCTCGACTCAGACAAGAGATAGGCATCCACATGCTCAGACTCAATGACTGAGAGCACTTTGCAATTGACAAGATCAAGCATTTCTTTCCATGTACCAGCGGGCACCTTCTTGAGCCCGAGTGGGCCCGCCTGGCCAGGCAGGTCGGTGGCAGAAGCGCTGAACCATACTTCTAGCAGCTTCTCGGGGCCTTCGAAGGCATTGGAGGAATCAAGGTCGACTGTGGCCTCCTTGTTGATCGTCAGATGCGGAGTTCCAATATGAGACGATGGGGACGCAGTGTAGTGCTTGGGGATCTCAGTAACGACCATCTCTTGGTTGTGTGGGCGTGGAACGCTCGGCTCGTTGTAGCGGATGGGATTGCTTGGTGTATTTATACTAGGGCCCAGAGATTGAAGATGGGCTTGGTATCAAGCGGGGGCGCAGTCTGCTGCTCAGACAAGCAATGCGGTGCTCGTCTGACAGGAGAAGGCCCGCGTGAGACTGGGTTTGGAGAGGCTGGCGTTTGCCAGCAGCAGAGTGTTGTATATGACGTCGACCGTGGTCGATGTTAGGGAGGTCGGGCCGAGAGAGGGATGAACGAGTCTTTGGGCCGGGAAATTGTGTCAGTCGTGAGGTCCTCGCACGACCAGATTCCGATACCCTGGAGAAGTATCGGGTCCAGCAGACGAGGAGATCTGCTTAGTGGTGTAAAATAGGAAGTGGCGGCGGTGAAAGTTGGGAGTAGGGGGTGTTATCGAGGCCTGGGCCAGAGTCAGTCCCGGTTCAGAGGAGATGGTAGCGATGGTGATGGCGATAGAAACACAACGGGGCACTCACTTTGCGGGCTTGGACAGAAAGCGTAGAAGGTCCTCGCGGCGCATGGAAGGTTGGAGACGGGCGGCGGAAAACGGTCTGCGGGCTATTACAGCCTATGCAGTTGGATTAGACGAGTGATTTGAGGCTGCCAGCTTGCCGGTGTCAATTGCGCACGAGGCGTAGAGGGACGTTTGTAGAGCAATGGCTATTGGGCGCCGTTGGGAGCTGTGGACGCAAAGACGATTGGTCAACCTAGGTTTGCCTGGTGTGGTCCACGGAATATTGTAGGCAAGCAAAGTGAAAAAACAAACAGAGTCGAGCTTCACAGGCACAATATGGGGGTTTTAGAACGTGGTGTTGGGAAGGAGAAGCAGGCGGTCGCGTGTTTGCCAGCCGAATTTTTCCTATGTAGGTGCGTTATTTGTTCCACCGCAACAACGTCACCGCCAAAACACTGCACGGCTCACTCAGCGTCCAACCACCAGGCCGCGAACAACCAGCACTCGTGCTTCTTCCAACCCAACGCTGCGCTGCACCAAACCGCAAACCCATCTGCTTTATTATTTCTTTATTCATTGTATTACCCCGGTCCAGCCGGACTGCAACTGCACACATATACCGCCCACTATACCCCCACCTCGCCCTCCTCCAAAGATAGCAACACAAGGCCCTCCCCAAACCCCGCACCCTACCACAACTGCCCAAACTTATATTACCGCGCAGCCGGCACCGCTTTTCCTGACCCACCAGCCGCATCAGCCGCAATGCACCATCTGCAAGTCTCGTATCCAGACCACAAACCGCCTGCATAACCACACTTTCCACCCGCTGTGCCGTACCCCTCTCTCCTCCCGCCCTCTCTAGCTGCATGTTATTTGCTAGACTTGCTTCTTTATCTGCCTGTCCCGGTATTACTGCCGATTATGTGCTGCTCGTATACCTATAGCTGCTTTCCACGCTGAATAGCTCATCCACGAGGGCGCTGCCTTAACTTGCTGCAAGCGGAAGGTTCGTTAGCTTGCCGTGCGCCAGAAATGCTCCGAAGCACTCTCGCACATCTAGCACTAGAAGATCCGGCGCCTCCCATGCAGGGAATGATGCTGGCCGTTGGTGCCGCTTGACCTGGTGCAGCTGTCAGTTATGCCTTGCATGGAGTATGCCTGTCGTTGTGGTACGTACCCATTCAACCTTCCAAGACGTTGCTCCCCACAGGAGTGGTGTCGCTTGCCTGTTGTTGCGGCCACGGAAAGAACTGATCCCCAATGGTATTGCACAGTAGTCGTTCCAGTGCGGAGCTTTGGTATCAAGATGGGCTTGACGTAGCCACCGCAACGAAGATTCAGGACCAGGCAACCATTGCATCATCGTCCAGTTGAGTATCTCTGTTGGCGCCCACGTGTAGCTCCTCGCGTCCAACTCGCTTTGTTGTATCCTCAGTAGAAACGCTCTGACGGTATCATCTAAGCCAGCTCGCTCGTGCGTGTTTCGAGCCTGTCCACTTTCCTCATCTTGTCTTCCTAGCTCCACAGGTGAAAGAAACGGCGAACGTGACCGAGAAGTCAAAGGTGAGCCCGAAGGCACTCGAGTATGAATAATATCCAGCAACCCAGCGAGCAGACCGATAGGCGAGTCACATAGTGAGAAAGAGAGTGTCTGTGGCCGAAGCGAGTATAAACGGTGGAGTGTTAAACCAAGTGGTTGGTTTGCATACGTCGAGTCCTGGGTCTGAGAGTGTTCAGTGTCTTGTTGGGCTTCCAGCTCCGTAGGAACGTAACCAAAGCTCAGCAACGGCAGTTTACCCAGTGTGAGCTTTGCAATACGATACTTTAGAAATGCCATCGCGCCCCTCTTAGGTGTCGGTTCAGCGAAAGTCGGATTCGCCGTGTGAACAGCCAAGCAATGTTCAGGATGCCCCGATGCCAACGCGCGACAGATACTAAAGCCCCTGATATAGTCAATATCGTCTCACCCTCATTCAGCTGTACTTACCACTCAATCCCATGAGCCACATACTGCGTGTACCCAAGCTTCACCATCAACCGATTGAACACGGCCGCCGTCTCCCTCAGTCCAAAATCCAGCGACGAGCTTGCATCGCTGAATCCAAACCCAGGTATACTGGGCGCGATCACATGGAAAGCCTGCTGCGCGCCCTCACCAATGCTTGGTAGTGAATGGGGGTCCGTCAGGGCATCAATGACCCGCCGTACCTCGATGAAGGACGACGGCCACGAGTGGCACAACAAAAGTGGGATCGCATTGGCGTGTCTGGACTTCTTGTGAACAAAGTGTATGCGGAGCGAATGTGATGCGGACGCGTCTGTTGCCGAAGGGACAATGATGTTGGTGCGAAATTGGGGAAGCGCAGTGTTGAACCCGGCTTCCTCGACTCGCCAGTCGTAGCCTTCGAGCCTGAGGTATTGTTAGTACGCGACGTTGGCCTGAGGCGCTTCGGACTGGTAGATACGCTACTTGGGCCTTCCGACGGGTGTGGCCATCCACGCGGTATACGTACCAGAAGTCGAGTAGTGGTTCAAGTACCGTTTTTGGTGTGCCGTGCGCCCATTTTTGCGGCTCGGATAGCTCGAGTTCTCGTGGGAGGCGCGTCAACTCAAGTTTTTTCTTTGTTAGCTCGAGATACCTCGAAGATACCTAGAACTTATTAGCATAGGAGGATCATAATGAGCAAGCAAAGCACACACATGCATGCTATAGGGCGTGATTGCTTCTCCTTCCTTGTGTGCATCCTGCGTGGATCCATTCATCGTGATGTCTCTCTTAAGCCCCATATATTTTGGTGTAAGGTCACTTTCAAAGCATCGACTGTGTAAGGCTGACAGAAGTGACAGACTCGCAACTATCTCTAGGATTATCATTTTCGGTTGTGCCCAATCAGGTTGGAGGCAGGCAATAGAAAAGGACGCGTTATACAAGGTCAAGGGTTACGTGTTTCATGACAGTGTTTGTATGTTCTAGATTGTACTTTGAATGTATCCTCAGTTGCTGTTGGCTGTCTTCTCATAAGGTGTGGCGATGTGTGTGGCATGCACTGCCACACTACACCCTGTCGCCGAGATGATCGGCAAACACCAAGTTCTAAACAAGCAAAAGCACCTAACTTGTGCCCTTGAAACACCAATTGGCGCTTTTTATTCATATTTCTGTAGAAAAAAATGTTGAGTGGCCATCTTTTGCCTTCTGACCAGTGGGGATGACATGACTAGACGTCTCTAACTGTACCACCCCCTGTCGTATTCCCGGGCATGCCGCCGCTCGTTGGAGTACGATGTGCTGCTTGAGTGGCCGCCCCGCGCAGATTGAGGCTACCTATTCGTTGCACAAGGTTACTCCCCACAGCGTCTACAGCCCCTCGGGGCTGCATTAGTGAAGGTGCCTGAGCAGCAGCCTCTTGGACTTTGAATAACCTTATGCTAGTGTTGTTCCAGACGCCGGCAGTGCCTTTGGCTACAAGCATTTCCTGTGCGAATACGAAACCCCACAGTAGCGACTCGTACCAGCCGAGAGATAAGGGCGACCATTCGAACAGATGAACTCTAATAGGTGATGGCTCAATGCCGCGCACCTCCGTCTCACGGATTGTCGTCAAAGCTGCTGCTGTGTCATTTGAGTTTCCTGTACTAGGCATCTTCGGCCCCAGCTGAGATATCAGCATAAGCATAGTATGAAGCGGTAGTTCCGAAAGCCAGTTTTCGAGCTGGGAAAAGTTAGTTGGTGTTTTACTGGAAAGTGTCAATTACTCACCCAGGAAGCAGACGGCGTGAAGAACTCATTGGTGGCGAGAGCTGGGGTTGCTAGGCTGCTCAAGCTGCTGATACTGTTCTGACGCGAAAAGGCAGGTTGACCGACGGGCATCTTACCTCGTGCCTTCTCTGACATTCCTCTGAGCTGAAGTGGGACAGATTCATCCACGGGCGATGCTGTGGATGCGCTCCTGGAAGCTCCCGGTTGCGACTGCAATGAGGATTGTGGTGGTTCTGTTGTGTTTGGATCCTCTGCATCTGAGTCATCGTCGTCGCCGATTGCGAATGCGCTGTTCTCTTCAGGTACGTTGCCCAGTGTGGGCGTTCGCGAGATTGTAGGGCTTCTAAGGCTGTCGATTGAGTTTGCCCTCTGGATATCTCCGGAGCCTTCTTTGCGTAGCTGATTCTGACGCTCGATCTCCTCTTGACCATTCTCGAGTGTAAAGTCACGCAAAGCCTGGAACCTTTTCCGGGAACGTACGATTGCATATATGAGATTCGGATTCTCTGGACTATATTTTAGTTGCTGGCAAGCATATTCATCGGCTTATTCTTACGTTGATACTGATGCTCAACCATAGCATTTAAAACTTCCAACAACGATTGGAGGAGGGTGTGGTTATTCTCGTTGGCAAACAAGAAGCTTGGTGACGACATCGATGCGAATAATTGAAGTAGTTTGGAGCTGGTGGCGCGACCGAGGTTCTGCACATAAGCCGCTACATTATTTAAAATGGCCAACAGAGCTGGGTAAACAGCATCGAGCCTGCCTTTCCCTGTTGTGAGAAGAGTGTAGATTGACTGGCTATGTCAGCATCGATACAGAAGCACGGCAATTACACGTACTGTGATGACATAGTCGGCATATGTACCATGGAAATTGGGAATCCGTATGCTTGGTGGGAGCGACTCCTGTCCCTCGAAAGTCTTGTTGAGGCTCTTGCCGAAGTTTGGCTCAACACTGAGTGTTTGGAGCACGAAGACACACATTCGCACAAGGCCTTGTTTGGTAGGGTCATTGCGCTGATCAATCGCGTAGTATAGTACTAGAACGACAAAATCATGTGCTCGGTCAGTGTCGATAATGAAAGAGCGAAAGCGTTTGTTGCATTGTAGGGCTTCCCAAAAAAGCATGATCATCTCAGGCGCCCAGGTCAATGACTTTTGGCTCCCTGGTAAATATGAAGTATTTGCTTGTAGCTAATTCATATCAGCGAGTATACCTGAGAGAGGAAAGATCACGCACAGGTTGGTTGAGCAGGCGCGTCATACCATCGACCAAGAACTGGAAGTCCTGTGGCCTGTGTAGGCGGCCGAGAAAATGACGAAAGAAATTTTTGGGTGCTGGGCCATTGCCAGGTTCTGGTATGGGGTATAGAATGAGTACCAATAGCAACTGTAAGCAGTAAGTCACCAGTATTTGTCTCTGGTCTTTGAACACGACATGATCGTATGGAACGCGCCATGTTGCAGGGTTGTATTTCAGCGTCTGGCTGGGTTAACACGGGGGTAGTAGCCTGGGATAATGTACTTACTGTGTTCAGTAATGAACACAATACTGATAGAACAACCTGCTTCTCAGGACACGTTGCTATGTATGTGATTGCTTTGACACCCTTGACGGGCAGAATTCCAGAAGACATGTACATGGATTTGCTAGCGAGGGTAAGAAGGAGGCGCAGGATTTCGGTCCTGTTGCTCTCAAATTCTTTGGTCGAAGCGACTGGAGTGTTGCAGCCAACACCGCTCTGCCATATTGCATATGTAACCTTGTTTTTTCCAGCAGCTACCCTAGGCAGTGTGAAGTCAGAGAAAAAGAGTAGGTCAATGAGCGTATCGATGATTTCCTCTGCGAGCGGCTTGGCTGTCTCAAAGTCATCCTCTTGTGCCACGGGCGTCTGATCCGGGTCGGCTTCGTCGAAGATGACCTCGCTTCGAATAAGCCGGCCCCGCCGACTGCGCTTTCGGCGGGCCGTCCAGAAGAACTGGTCTTCCCATTGCTCGAGGTGGTCGGCCTCATAGAAAAAAGGAAGCAGGCGTGTGAGCACTCTCACACAGTTGAGGGCATCTCGCTCAGGCGCAAGCTCTGGATCGGGGAAGGAGGGGTGGTTCCGGAGAACAATGAGACGCGAAGTGACGGCAAGAACTAGGGTTTCGAGGTTGGCGAGGTTGTTGTCGCGGGTGCGGCGTATGTCAGCAGGGGAGAAGAGCGAGAAGACATCTTCGGTTGACTCGGGCAGCTCCCAGAACTGGTCGAGTTAGTGTATGGTGGTGCATGGCGTGTTGGAGGGAGGGCAGCCTACGCCTTTCCAGTAGTCATCATCCGCAGCAATCTCCTTGGGCTCTGACAGGCGAAAGATGCCCTGCTTGAAGATGAGTTTTGAGTCGGACGCGCCCATTGGTATGCATGTCAAGGCCTATGTGCGCATCGTGTGTCGTGGAAGGCTAGCCGGGTCCAGAGTACACAGTAGATATCTTGGCCGGGGGTTACGTCGGCGCTGCAAACACCGGTTTTCTGCCTATCTATCCTCACATGCTTTCGCGACTAAATGGCGTTGGACACACCACGACACGACTTGTGCTCTTAGATGCCTTAGGATACCCTAGACTGTGTCGAGCCACCGCACAAGGCCATTTCTTGGTTCGCCTCTGCTGAAATGCACGTGAGCACATCGCAGATTACATAATCAGCAGCCACCTTAACGCAGCCTCTCTTGTCTATATCCTACTGCCTACCCGCCACAATAACTTTCCAACGTTCGCACCACCATCCTCCCATCCTCTGTAAAGTCGGCTTCTTAGCAACCGTCACGAAACATGCCTCCAAAACGAAAAGCACAAACGGCGGCTGATGCCGAGGCGGAGGACGGCTGGGATGATCAGGACGAGGGTCCCATGAGCGACCAGGAAACCTTCGACCAACTCAAAGAGGAGTTTGATGTCAAGGCAATGACGAAACGAGCACGAGCTGGTCGAGTCAAAGACGCTGCGGCAGACCTCTTCAGAAAGTCGGATCAATGGAATGCTCCACTGAAGCCTGACCACCACAACCGCCCGTTGTGGGTCAATGACGCTGGCGGCATCATCCTTGAATCTTTCCATCCTCTCTTTGATGAAGCTCAGGACTTTTTGATCAACATCGCCGAGCCGCAGTCGCGTGTCTCCAAGATGCACGAGTACCAACTGACCACGCACAGTCTCTTCGCCGCTGTAAGTGTTGGTCACTCTAACAAGGAGATCATTGATAAGCTCGACAAATACTCCAAGACTGCACTTTCGGATGCTATCATGTCTTTTGTTGAAAAATCCACGTCTGCATTTGGCAAGGCCAAGATTGTATTGAAGAAGACGCTCTCTTACATCGAGAGTGAAGATCCGAGCATCCTGCAGAAACTTCTGCGCGATCCCATCGTTGCCGAATGCCGAGCTGATGCTACTGACGGACTTATAAAAGAAGCTGCGCCCAAGATTGGTCAGATGGCCATTCCAGGTACAAAGATGGCGGCTGGCGCAAATCAATTGGCACAGCAACAGCCACCCCCAGAGAACCCAGCACCGAGTGATATGATTACCTCACTTAGAGAAGATGACGATGACGATGAAGTCGCGCAAGTCCACTCATTTCAAATTAAGAGTGAAGAGCGAGAGCGAGTTGTCAAGCGATGCCGTTCCATCGGTCTACCACTCACAGAAGAGTATGACTTCAACAATGACGAGGTAAACGCAAATTTGGAAATAGACCTGAAACCCCATGCCCAGATTCGATACTACCAAGAAAAGGCTCTCAGTAAGATGTTTTCCAATTCGCGAGCACGTTCAGGCATCATTGTGCTTCCTTGTGGTGCAGGTAAAACTCTGGTTGGCATTACAGCTGCATGTGGTGTCAAGAAGTCCGTCATTGTGCTATGTACCAGCGCTATGTCTGTAGTTCAATGGCGAGCAGAGTTTATCAAGTGGTCCAACATCAACCCAGAAGATGTTGCTGTCTTCACAGCAGATAACAAGAACAGCTTTCCTCGCAATGCAGGTATCATCATCAGTACATACTCCATGATCAGTAATGCACGAAAACGATCGCACGATGCCGAAAAGGTCATGCAGTTTATTCGGAGTCGCGAATGGGGACTGCTGATTGCTGACGAGGTCCACGTCGTACCTGCGAATATCTTCAAGAAAGTCACATACGAAATCGCCTCACATGCAAAGCTCGGCTTGACAGCCACATTACTTCGAGAGGATGACAAAATTGACGATCTCAACTTCTTGATTGGCCCCAAACTGTACGAAGCCAATTGGCAGGAGCTTTCTGAACAAGGACACATCGCCCGTGTGCAATGCGCTGAAGTGTGGTGTCAGATGACACCTGAATTCTACACAGAGTGGCTTAAACCCTCATCGCTACAGAAGCGAGCGCTACTATCTATCATGAATCCACGCAAATTTCAAGCGTGCCAATTTTTGATTAACTACCACGAGTCACGAGGAGATAAGATAATAGTATTTTCGGACAATGTCTACGCGTTGGAGAAGTACTCGCGTAAACTAGGTAAAGCTTACATTTACGGTGCAACACCACAGCAAGAGCGACTGCGTATCCTGGAGAACTTTCAGCACAATGAACTAGTAAATACCATATTCCTATCCAAAATTGGCGACACCAGTCTTGATTTGCCAGAAGCAACATGTTTAATCCAGATCTCATCACACTACGGTTCACGCCGTCAAGAGGCACAACGACTGGGCCGCATCCTTCGAGCGAAGAGGAGGAATGATGAAGGGTTCAACGCTTTCTTCTATTCACTGGTATCCAAAGATACCGACGAGATGTACTACTCCTCAAAGCGCCAGGCCTTCCTCGTTGATCAAGGCTACGCGTTCAAGGTCATTACACGTTTGGAAGGTATGGAGAACTCGGAGAATTTGGCATTTGCCACCCCACAGGAGAGACGTGAGCTTTTGATGGATGTCCTGCTCGCAAGGGACGAAGACGCAAAAGAAGAACGGATCGAAGGCGATGCTTTTGGCAGCAAATACGCTTCTAGCATGAACAAGAAGAAGAAGAATGGTGTTCGGAGAGCAGCTGGAACCTTGTCTGAATTATCTGGCGGCCAAACGATGGCTTATATGGAGTTCAATAAGAGCAGAAATAAGGAACTCAAGGGCTCCAAGGGTGTACAGAATGCGTTCATTAGAAAACTTGCTAATTCATCGAAGAAAAAGCCTTGATAGATTTCCGCAATTTGGACATTATGGGGGTGTATTGGCGCATTTGAAATACCATTTGATGAATGCTTTCAGAATAGAATAATACAACACAGTTTTGCTGAGTGCTTGTGAACATGTAAAACAATATGATAACTTGTATAATAGTATTGTACCACTTAGTGGTGTCAAGCTACTATAAGAGCTGTACAGTCTCAGGCTCAATACCAGAATGTTTTTCATCATGAGCAGCAGGTTGCACACCAGTCTAGACTGCTCGGCATCTGCCTCCACAATGTATATTAGTATCTCTCCCTTACCACATTCTTCACTTACGTGGATCGATAATATCAACATGAGGTCAGAACGCACTGCGTGCTAAGCTTATGTTGACTAATTAGCTGGATTAGCATGTGCTTAGTAGGCGGACCCCGCTATGCAACCAACACCCACCTCTCCCCCTCTTCGAACTCTCACCTAAATATACATAATCTGTCATTGGTGAAACCGTATGGATCCGCTATCTTTGGAATTAGGTCTCGCAGACCGGTCAGTAATTGTCACAGGGGGGGCTGGTCTGATTGGGCGAGTGGTCGTGGACCACTTCCTCGCAGCAGGCGCAAGAGTTTCGTCACTCGACATCGTTTACGCGAAAGACGAGTCTTCCCGACCGGATCCAGCGCACCCATCATTCAAAGCAATTCATTGCGATGTTTCCAGCGAGGAATCAGTACAGCAAGCCTTTCTGGTCGCGACTCAAGCACATGGTCCAGTCGAGATCTGCATCGCGCTAGCGTCACTTGACCTATCGGTTCTTGAGCCTTCAGCATTCGCTGACGCATCGTACAGCCAGCTGCAACGCGTTCTGAATGTGAATGTGACCGGGACCTGGTTGACAGCACGTGCGTGGTTCCAGATTCTTGAGAAAGCCAAGCGGGACGGCACGACCTTGCGACATCCAAATTTAGTTATCATAGGATCCGAAAGCGGCCGTTTTGGTGAGAGACAGTATGCCGAGTATTCACTAGGGAAAAGTGCTGTCCAAAACGGATTGCTGATGTCGCTAAGAGCCGAAGCACCAAAAGTGTGGCAAGGTGCACGCGTGAATGTTGTTGCCCCAGGACCAGTGCAGACGGTCCGTTGGCATGAAGAGTGCAGGCAAAATCCTGATCAGCTATATCTTGAGGCCCAGGCGACGGTACATAACCCTATTCTCATGTCTCGTTCTCATCAACTTTCATGTGCCTAGCTTCACTTTGCGCATGCATAACGTTCAGCAAGGATTATTTAGACAGCACAGCTGACAATTCTAGACTGCGCTATGCGAGCCAATTCCTGTCAAGGCTGTCGCAATGGCTATTATTTCGCTAGCCAGTCACAACTTTAGTAGCCATATCCACGGCCAGATAATCAATGTGGATGGTGGAAAACAAGGAAAGGTCATGTGGACAAAAGAAGAGGTAAACATAACCGCAAGCAACAATTAACAGCTACAAAGAATGCAGCAAAGTCGACCACGTCACACAACCCATCCAGTCATTCAATAGCTAACTAATTGTAACACGAAGTAAATTGGACAGATTGAACAATTGCCTAGCGAATCAATGCAATCGATCTCCAACACAGCCTCCAAACCCAGCACTATGGCACAACGTTCCAGATGCACCTTGACATGATACCCCGACTGCCTTGTAAAGGCAGGTCTCGAACAGGCAAATGCCTAGTCATTGATACACCAATGCCTTTTGCGCGGAGCATCCCTTCCGAAGGCCATTGCTGCGGACTGTTGTTCCGGGCTGGGGCCAGGGTAGTATCCTACGTCTGGTTTGGGTGTAGCGGCATCTACGACTTCAGCCGCTGAAGACCATCAACGTAACCGGGTCTGAAATTTTCCGATGGCATCTCGTGGACATGACACATCCTTGGAAATAGTGCCTAGAGGCGTTCACCAAGTCTTGCCCAGACCCATATTTTCATGTTGCCACAGACAGAGTCAAGCATCCGGGAGCATGTTGGCGGGTGGTGGCTGTACCCACAAGTTTTGGAGCGGGTAATGGGCGGCTGTCGGTCTTTCGCCTGCGGATGATGGCAGAACCAGTCTACGCGAGCGGAGACGGTCCCGTAGCGAATCGGTCGCCACTCAAGATCGAGTGGTTGCGAATGCGCGTGGGCGCTACAACCCGCAGCATGCTAGGGCTATAGGGGCACTAGGGGGTAGCCTGTACCAAACAAGCGGACGCATCCTGGTATTAGATTTGCCATGTTGTGAATTGCACTTGGGTTGAGCCATGAAGATGCAAATCCGGTGTATGCTCCCGTCAGTGGGTCAGTAGGCATTTCTCGTTCCCTATATCCCTGCCAGCCAATAGCGCCCTGCCTAAGCGCTAGTCACCCCTTCCTCTCCTGCCGCCAGGCTTCCCTTATAGAAAATCCTGTTCGCTTGCCTTACGGCCTGCATCTCGATTCGCAGTACCCATGGCCTTTAGCAATACCATCTTACTACTGCTGACTCGCGTGTTGCTAGCAGCGTGACCCCAAATGCTGGCTTCTTCTTTTTCTTTTTCTTCTTTCATTTAGCTTCTTCAACCTGCCCTCCGCGGCCAAAGACCCTCGGCCATTCCCCGCCATGGCCAACTTCCGTGCTCTGCAGCCTGCTCCGTTGGACGAAGAAGCACCACCTCAACCGCAGAGCAGGCCGTTACTAACACAGAAACCAAAAAGGACAGTGACACTGGGCGCTTGTGTTGCGTGTCGTAAACGGAAGTCCAAGTGCAATGGTAACCGTCCTGTTTGCACATGTTGCACGCAAAAGGACACCGACTGCGTGTACGAGCTAGGCCCAAATGAAAAACCATCGCAGGCCATGAAGCGAAAGAACGAAGAGATGCAGGGTGAGCTGTCGAACCTCCGCCAGCTTTATGATTTTCTTCGCCTGCGACCTGAGCAAGAGGCAATGGAAATCTTCAAGCGCATCAGAGCAAACCCTCCCGATACCTCTTCAACAAAGCGCATTCAGGACCTGGCAGATTTTGTACGCCACGGCGAATTACCCGTGCAGCAACCCTCTCAATCACCACCGCCAACCCGATTACCCCCGTATCATGATCTTGGAAAGTCCGTGACCCTACCTCCCATCCGTTTGGCCTTGAACAACCAAGGCTCCTATAATCTGCCCATTACCGAGATGCTACCTATGGGTATTGATGGCCCAGCCACTCAGCGTCGGAGGCATGTCTCTGAGATAGACGTTTCAGCTCGGTAAGTGAGCCTGTATATGTCATGTAGTCACTTTTGACCAACAATAGTCTAGATAGCCAGAGCCTCCCTCCGCCTTGTACTTCGATAGAGTCTATTCTCTACTCATCCTCCAGTGCTATCACGGACGAATCTCTACCAGACCCACGACTAGCATCAGCCAAAAATTGGACGACTGTGACAAGTAACGTCAGCTTCATTGTCTCACTTCTGTCCTCTTGGACTGCTATTGAGCATTCATACTACCACTTCTTAGACCGGGATGCTTTCCTGGATGACATGGCAAGTGGACGAACTGACTTTTGTTCCGAACTGTTAGTAAATGCCTTGTTGGCCAGCGCCTGTGTAGGTCACTTTGTCTTTTATCTTCTCCTACAACATTCCCAATCTTTGACCTGGTTTTTTTACTGACAATGGAACAGTCGAACTCTTCGGCAATCAAGGATAGAACCGAACCTTTTTCAGACAGGTCCTTTATGACAACATTCTACAAGGAAGCTATGCGGTTGTGGAAACTCGAAGATGGCATAAGTAGTTTAACCAAGATACATGCTGGAATATGTCTCTGTAAGCCCAGCAGCCTCAATATCGTCCATCATTCCCTTCCTGCAAGACGAACATGATAGCAACCCGCTCATGGTCAATTGGTTGCCTGCATACGCCTTTTGAATCATCAGATGGACCATCGATGAACTCTGGCTAACATATATTTCACAATAGATCTAGTTCTCGGGAAGCTTGGTAAAGACAAAACTGGTCATTCGTTCCTCGTGGAAGCTTGCCGAATGGGTCAAGAACTCGGTTTATTCAGGTCTCAGAATTGGCAGCCTTCTTCACAGAAGCCCTTACACGTCCCACAGGAAAAATGGCGCAACTTGGAAGCCGTTACTGCCTGGGGGTTATTCAACTTTCAACTGTGAGCCAGGAATGCATCATGGCGACCTGTGAAACACTATTGACAAAGTCCCAGCAACATGTCCCTAATTTACTCCTTTCCAGCAATCATACAAAGTGTACCGCATTTTGATACACCGTATCAATCGGGCCCAGACAACCGAGGTAAGACCTGTCACATTCTCAAAGCAAAGCGTTTATTAAATAGCCTCGTAGCATTGTTCCACTCAGAATGCGCCAAATATACGATCATGCTTGACGGCGCCGCCATAATCCACCACGCTAGTGGAGGCAGCGAACACTCACATGATTCTCCAAGTTTCGAACAGGCAGAAGCCTGCGTTCTCCGTCTGAAATCCTGGTGGCAATTACGTCCACCAAGCCTACATCCTGACAAAGTACCATCAAAGGAAAACCTTGTCTGCGCGTAAATCCACTACCGTCTGATCATGTGAATTGAGGCTGAAATTTCTAGAATGATGTACTACGTAAATATCATCAACCTCTTCCAACCGTTTTCTAGCGTCAATACTTCTACCACCCCTTCCACACCCTCTTTCAGTCGCGCGCGTTCAGAAATATCTACCTCACTCAAGAAACTCCGGTGGTTGTTAGCTATCCATGAAGTACGTCACGGTTGGTCCAATGCAATCGGGCTTGTCCTACATCCTATATCGGTAACTAGCTTTGGTAGCTTGGACGAGATCGCACACGCCTACCCCAATTCAGATGACGCAGAACGCAGTGAGCCTTACCAAGGGTTATTAGTATGTCTACGTGCTCTGGGTGCTTTATCACGCTACAATTTCTTCGCACAGCCGCTCTTTCGACTGCTCACGCAAAAATGTCAAGGAATGAAATTACAGATGCCAATGGAACTACAGATCATAATGAACGATTATACCAGCGACGAGTGGACAAAGAAAGCAGTATCTTTGGTCAGCTCACAGTATATCGCAGATATTCGGAGAACAGCCCCAGGTGTCAGTAGTGCGAGGATGGATACGATCATCTCAGACTGGGACAATTTAAGTCTTGAAGATAGGGGAAAGGGAAGGCCCGACTAAACTTGGAAGCGAAGATGTAATATGGAGTGAGCAATCTTCTCCCTCTCAAGATCTCACTTCGATAATCATGTAACTCCTTATTCTGTACCTTTCGTTGTGATATCCCGGTTAGTCTAGTTCCAAAAATTCGCATTTTGGACCCACTCAGAGAGTATGGGGCATTATCGGCCAACACTTCCTATTCCTCTTATCCGCTCCCCACATCTGACTTGCCCACAAATGCCCCACAAAGTTCAACGTCTTATCTTGCACATTATACATGACGATTTTCATGGACCCCTAGTAATTCACCGCTAGTTAATCGGCCCGGTTCGTTTGTATCCTTGGCACCGGCTCGCTCCTCCGTGGCGAGGAGCTAACTCCTCGGCTCTATTTCCCTACGAACCAGACGCCACGCACAAAGCTGGGATCGACTGTACCACCTCACGTCACATGCATCGGTGTTTCGCTGAGCCACTATCATGCTCTGCATACACGGGCCGGTCGAGGATTGCGGAGTGAACGTGATTGGAGACATTTTGCGTTGGATGATCTTTTGATAAGCCGAACGGAAGCGGAAGGCCGCTCAAAGCTTCAAACTCATCACTGAAAGCATACTTGATGAAAGGAATGTTTTATGTGCTTTTCGATATTAACCCAATATTATCCCCATAGACACTGAAAGGCGTTGCGAATTCTGTTGTACAGGGATGAAGACGTCATGACAACGACGAATAAACCTGCCTTATACCCGAAAGCTTCGGGGACGTGTTGGTGGCACAAGGAGGAATTTGACAGGTTATGCGAACCAGCAGAATGGAATCCTGGAACACTTTGCCTCCAAAACCTTGGTTCATGTGACGTGATCGGAATGCATAGGACTAGACTGAGAATGCAATGATGCTCGGCATGCCCTTCAATGCCCAGATTTGGTAGGTGTTCGTCTACTCATTCCTAGGTTTTTCAAGTCTCATTGTTTCATTGTTGCTTATCTACCTCAGCAAAGGGCCGACGCCCCTGATTTTCTTATTGCCATTTCCACCCTGACACCTTCCAATCTCACAATCAGTGGCCCCGCCAGTACACACATTTCCGCAGGATCCGTAGTTATTCGTGTCGACGTCGAGTCTGGCACAGCCATCGGGCGAGTTACTGCAAAGCGATTTATTTGCTTGGCAGGGGCAAACTGTTTCGATAGGCGATTGAGTTACAATTGTAGTTACCGTCGGAGTTACGGTATCAATAACAGAAGGAACCTAGCGTGCTCATTAATTTCTGGTACGTTCTGGGAGACTAATATGAGATCAAGTTACACATACTGTGATGGTAGTAACATCTTGCACGGTGATAGTGATCGAATTCAGTGGGTTGAAAATTTGTGAAATGGTGCTAACGTGTTTACTCACGACCCGGGCCAGCTCAAAAACCACCAAAAATCGCAAAAACTGTACGTTAATATCTCAACAGCAGCTAAATAATGAATTCCAAAATTTATAAGTCTCGCATACCTACTTCGAAGATCCTATTAAATTCCTAGGATAGTAGGCCTAACTATTATTTAGTTATTAGGTTTTAGCCAGTTTTAGCCCCTAATTTTGAGCCGGCCCGGGTCGTGAGTAAACACGTTGACATGACGTGTTCAACCACTCCTCGGCCCACCCCAGTCCCCGGTCCACCTCACCAAAACCACCGCCAAGCTTTTTTTTCGATCAATCATAACTCCACGCCAATGCTCTTAATCGCCTTTAGGAAAAGGTAGAGTTACTCTAACTGTAGATGCTATCCACAAACACCAATTTTCGAAAGCTTACAACGCTGATTTTGGTGGAGTGGGCCGGGGACTGGGGTGGGCCGAGGAGTGGTGGAACACGTTAGTTGGTGTTGCTGATGTCAGGCTGAGACACTTGCATGCGCTACTAGACTTGAAGATGGAGCTGGAATGGGTGTACTTGAGGCTAGTGCTAGTGATGCACTACTAGATGAGGATTTGATGCTTGAAGATGCCAAACTGCTTAGAGGTACACTGCTTGGAGGTATGCTGCTTGAAGATGCAATGCTGTTCGATGCTGTGGACCTGCTTGAGCTACGGACAAGACTGAGCGATGGTGTAAAATAAGGTTTCTGATGAGGATGTGAGGACGGCCTGTGATGCCCGGCGGAACTTGGTCGATAGGGCCATTCTGAAGGATGGCCTTGGGCTGTAGCAGTCGAGTATAGATCATAATCCGCTAAGGTCGCCTTGGGTTGATGCCAGAATAAGGGTAGTCCACGTCGAGCCACCTCAGTCTTACACATGTACGTAGTAGTAGGTCTGGGAAGTCTCAGTAAGGTAGCAGCATATTTGTGAATACCACCTACACAACAGCAAATAGAGTCCGTGTTATAGAAGGTGTCGTAAGGTAGGAGGTGCCCTCACGTATAATAAGCGTCAAAATATTCATCTGAGTTATAGTAATATCGCTAATCGTAGTTTCGAGAAGTTCTGTGACTGTTGCGTACACAGGGTCGGAAATCGTTTAAGAATGGAAGAGCAGTATCGCATACCCTCATCTCCAACTCGCGGTAGGTTGGCAGCTCCTCCTAATGCCATACAATCAGGAGACACGCTTGCCGCGCCAGTAAGAATAGGTAACAAGCTCGATATTATACTAGCCATTATGTTCTATATAAGTAAAGGGCAGAGATAAGCGATTGAAGGTATGCGGTGGATATTGAGATCTGGTGGGCCGCATCGTAGACATATGCGAGCAAAAATAACCATGATCGTTGCATTATTATCCTCTTCTGGGAAGCTCCTTCATTCTTCAAGTTCTTCAAGATTGCAATTGACTTCTTGAGAGTTGGCATACGCACGATCTGAGAGAGTTGAGCCTTGGTTATAATTGTGGAAATTGAAAGGGCGGCTGTCTGTCCATCATTCGCTGCGGTATTTCTGAAGAGGAAACAGATCGATCACGCACCATACAATCTAGGTAGTCGCTCGGCATTTGAAAGCCTATCTAAACTATTTGTAGGTTCGTAAATGGTGAAGGCGCACTGCTTTCGTCAGCGGCTGGCGGTTTAGACACGGAATTTTGAGAATCCGATCAAATTCCCCTGAAGATTGTGCATATTGGCTTGGGTCCAGGATCGCTCGCCTTTGTGTATCGAGTGACGCGCAGCCGGCTGGAGGCATTACCATAATGCAACCAGGTAACTATGTTGATTATGCCACCGAGAGTTTTAAATGAAGGCGCCTGTGACGATTCCAATCCAGTATCGGCGGAGGAAGTCAATGCAATTTAGACCTTGAAACTTAGCAGTTCCGTTGAACATAGGTAAGGCAAGTCATAACGCTAAAGAAAATATCCTTCAAATGGACAGTTAACTTTCAAGTAATTATCAGACCCCTTCTTAACTAGCCCAGTTGCCGGGTTTTACCCATCGCTTGTTGTATATAATTTCGTGTTGCTGAAACCCACTCATACGGTTGTTGTGGTGGGTGTGATTTTGTATGCTGCAGCTGCTTCTCCAAAGCACGTCTTTCAGCCAACCCTGAGATTTCTTTCTCTTTGGCTTTCCACAGCAGCCATGTCCCTATAACAACCACGGCAGTGAGAACGAAAGTTACAATAAAGTATAACCACAACCATCGAGAGTAAACTTTTCCATCAAGATTGGAATTGAAACTGAAGAATGTGGTGCTAAAAAAAGTTGCGGTGAATGTTGCAGGCAGAAAGAAGATAGTAATTGCTGCAATCACTCGCATCACGGCAGAGTCTCGTGATGTAGACAATGCAACCTCTTGAGAGCTCTCGGCAAGCTTTGCGCTCGTACCGGCCAAACCCAAACTGATGGCCGAATCTCGTTGTGCTATACCACTATAAACCTATGATATATCAGTAGTGTTTCCATAAAGCTTGGTCAGTCACCTACAGTTTGTACCAATGCCTGGGACCTTTTAGCCAGATACTCAGCTCGATCGTTGAGTCCAAGGTTCCAGGAGCGTAACTGTGCGTGTGCTTCAAGTAGCATTTGCTCCGTTTCAATCGCTTGCTCAATAGTTGTACCATTTTTAGTCGCTTTCAATCGGTACTGCTTTGCTACTTCATCCATAAAGTCTAGTTGACGTATTGTGTTCTTGCACGACCAGCTAACATACGCTAGGTTCGTGTTTGCTGCATTCAAGTCTTTAGAAAGGGTGTTGTAATCAACACTCGTTGGGTCAGGGTTATCATGATGATCGAATCGAATGCCCAGTTTTCTTTCGTTCCAGTAAATCTTGTCCTGCCAGAGATTGAGTGCTTTCAGCCGTTCCTCAAGATTGAACTGAACGATGAGGCTTGGTATCAAAAATGCAGTTTCGTCCACTGCCCCATTTTCGATACTCTGCATGAAGCGGTCGTAGTTTAGATGCGCTAGGCCGTGTACAAACAAATAGACATGCCTGGTAGGAAAATGATAGGTAAATGAGGCACCTATGCAAACGCCGTTTAAAGCGCCAGGAATGGATTGGAATACAAAGCCTAAAACATCTGTTAGTTGAAAAAATTGTTGGCGCCTGTTCACTTGCTGAGATATTCGTTGCGAATAGTACTATTGGAGATATTCTTTGATATTTCGTGTGGTACTTGAGGTGTTGTGAACACACACGTCGCAGTTTTGTTGACCAAAAACTGAGGATATACACTTGGAATCCGCGCAAATGGAGCTATGCGGGAAAATAATTCTTTGGGCATCGAAATTGGCACCATATCCCCATCATAGTCTCCAATCCGCCTGGACCGACTGAAGGGTGGTTAGAGAATAAATCAGCAAGGACGAAAAGATTAGAGTGGAATTTACTCACAATAGTTTAATAGTCTCATGCTTTGGGAGTGATATCACGTTCGAGAGGGTATTATGTTCGGGGTTCTAGTGCAACAAACATTGAGTCTCACAACCGAGGTCCAGTATCAGCGGAACTTAACTTACCCCAAAGTCCTTCTCAATATATGTCTCAAGTAACTCCTTTGTGACTTCTCGTCTCCTTGGAATACCACCACTTATCACCTCGATCAATTTCAGTGAAGTCTTGTCTTCAATGTCTTCCCCTCTTTCGAATGTCGAAGAAGGGTACACACATTGAGCAGCGCTTCGGTACGTAGACCCTCTCCGTATAAATGACATTTCAGCCATACTCTAGAGTCCTGGGAAGAGTTGAGAGAGAATAGTGTAGGTTGTCATATTCGCGCAAGGCTAGATACGTGGTTGTCGAACTCAAGTTCTCCATGGTGCAGGGATTAAGCGAAATAAATGTTACGCTGATTGGTGTCTAAATATAGCAGCTAAAGGCTATGATCCTGTTGCACTTCGCCACAGGATAAGTTGTAGTCATGCGTATTTGGTGGCCTGTTATTTCATGATTCTCGCTCTTACCTTATGCGCTACTCATCACCTGAGCACCAACGCAAGATTGGGACCGAAGTCTACAAATTGGTTTTGTCCGGGGGTCAAAGATCATCGCCTTCTGTCTTAAATTTATGTTGTTGAATTTATGTCTGGCTGACGACAGGCATTTCATCATTATCGTATCTTGTATAGGCCTGCCAAAACAAGAATCACGTGATGCACTCAATCACAGTCATTTACCTAAGCATTCTTTGCTGAATTTAGATCACGTCTATCATTGTACCTAAATAGTGGTGTGATATAGACAGATGACGTAAGGGACATGAATTATGAGTAGCATTTGTCTTCACAATGTATGTATACTTTTATTGTGAACGAACGGGTCTGGTGTAATCAGTCATCACTGCCACTGGAACAGCCTCTTTTGTATTTAAAATCATATCTTATTATAATCTTTATCGTACTCATTTGAGAAACAAGTTCACAACCAGCTTTCAGTTTTTAAATCAATTTAAGCTCCACCTCGTGAGTTGAAGAACAGCATTGTTGACCAAGGAACAGCATTGATACGTGCCGACGGTATGAGCTCAGAGACAAGAAGTCTGCGTAGAACGGTTTTTGGCGTAGGCAGTTCCGTCACTACTCAGACCTTCGCTCACGGTAATCCGCCTGTGACGATACGCGCACACAATCGGCTTGATGATATCGAAGCTTGCGTCACTTATAGGCGAGATGGCTCCATTGGCATCAACCTTCATAATCAGCGTCAAGCTGTATCAGCAGAGGATAGGCCCCAATCAGGCCTCCCAGGCCCATCGCCCATCCGTGCACCGCCTCCGAGTCAGCGGGCTGCTATTTTGCTGTCCATGCCTTCGTCTCCTAGGATTTTCGATAACGAAAGTGCTCGCATAGATCGACTTCCACAAACTTTCGGCTATATTGATGGTCGATTAATTGCACAAATACATGCGGTAGAACAAGCGAACACATCAGTACGGCAACCTCCAACTCACCAGCAAGCTGACACAGATCAGGTACCACCATTGCCACAAGAGGAAGATACGGAGGACCGATCGACATGGGCGTGAGCTTATGTAGCACCAAAGTGCTCAATAGAGGTACAACCTTGTATATATCCTTTCAGACCTCCTAGATTACTGTACATGATTTCACCACAACCTAATTTAGTTGATTACCGCAAATTCTATATGAATCTTAATGACCGCCAAGCTAGAATTCATCGCCTTCTACAAAATTGGCGAGGCAGGATCATAAGAAAGCAGGAGACAATAGAACTTAGCAAATGCATATAAAATAAGTCTGGATTAAAGCTCTTACTGAAGTCAAGCTAGATAATTGACTTGGAGTAGATTTCAAAGTTTTTCGTATGGAATTGCTGCAAAAGTTGTGGCTTTTTGGACATTTGTGTCAGCTATACGACCGTACTTGTAAAGAACGAGGCTGTTACATCTCGAAGAATTATAAACGAGATTAGTGAAGAAACCAAATTTGAAGTGAAAATTTGAAGCTACAATGTCACTTTATTAATATGCAGGCAATATGATATGGTCATAGCAGAGTGCGCTTCTTGACGAAACATATAGCTAAGCTCAATTCTTTCGCCTACTTTACAGCGCCCTGAACTAAGCAGCAAAGCTCAACGACGCAGTCACATTGACCAAGGGCCAATTGATACCCTTATCAGCAGCGCCAGTATTCCCTAAACCTGCACAATTATACAATCCCACGGGGTTGTTCTGCGTTGCTCTCAAATACTGGAGATCAATACATTGTTCTAAAGAACAATTAGCGCAGCCTAGATTTTATGATTGTTCATCTTGAATAAGACTTTATTACTTACGTGTACCTGGTGACGCCTTCAGTGCGATCCTCCCATCGGCCATAGCATTCCAAGTCTGTTGTTCAGTATCGGCGCACTCTCGCAGGTAGATATTCGCCATATCCTTCCATGCACTCTTTGCGCCGGCGTCCATACAAAGTTTTGTGTCGACCAGTTGGATCTTTGTTTCATTGGCTTTGATGTACCATTGTTGTTCGGACTTCGAGGTGAGTGTTTGGCTGCGCCTGTTAGTGCGTTGTGTCCTAAAGTAAGGCCGAGAGGAAACCGACACGACAAGAGTACTTCCGTTCGTTCGGGCTTTGGGTACGATGACAAATTTGGTGTCTTGCTTAGACGTGATATAGACTTTGCGATAGCCTTCAGGAACAGCAACCTGTGCGAAGGCAGAAGCGGCAAGGGCGAGGGTGGTGAGTGTGCTCAATAACATTTTAATCTTGAAGTCGTTGTGAACGAGGATCGAGCATCAGTGATCGAGAAACGTGGGCACAGGAAGGTTTATGAGTGTGGACTAGCGATCTTGTGATTGTCCGCTTCTATGTCAATTAAGTTTTTACATCCAAGCTTACATCTGCTTGGTTCGGAGAAAGATTGATATGTGGGTGTTTGTGGGGCCAATTGGCATACTTTATTTATTTTATTCTCCTACCTGGGGCTTTTCGTAAGAATCCATGAGGAGCAATCTATACTTTTAACCGAACAGACTCTAAGTTGTCGGTAGTTACTGGCCACTATATGAGTCCTGTACTGCCGATGCGTATAAAACTTCCATTTCAAGCTGTTATGAAACTGATAATTAGTGTCAAGGAAACCAAGCGTCAGGTGCCTTGGGGCTCTAAGCTTGGTCGCGGCCTGCCTTTTTCTCCGCATGCCTCTTTTCCCCTTCTTCCTTTAATTTTGCATCATCCGCCCTGTTAAGTTCAATCTGCGGAATCAAAAACCAGGTTGTAATGAAAGCTAGTGCATTCAAAGCTGCACTAATAATGAAGATAATCCTGAACCCTTTAACGTAGGCGGACGTCAGTTCAACACGTATGCTATCGGTGCGGTCATCTCCATACTGATCACGGAAGCGCGCAGGTGAGTTGATCAGCAGCTGAATAGCTACTTTGGAAAGCCCTTGCGGACGCAAGGTTTCACGGATTGCGTTGTTGATGACTGTGCCAGAGATGGCAAGCCCCAGGGTACCGCCAAGGTTGCGAATGAAGTTGCGAAACGATGTGACAATCGCCATTTGTTTTCGTTCGACGCCTGCTTGCACAGCAATGAGCGATGGCTGTAAGGTGTTTCCCAAACCAAAGCCTGAAAGTAGTGCGAAGCCGATTTGCTTGCCAAGGGCTGGCTTGTCGAGGGTGGAGAAAAGGCCCATGCCAATTGCCCATACAGCCCAACCAACGAGGAGACACTCTCTATATCTCCCAAAGCGATGAATATAGAGACCCGAGAGTGTACTGAATAGAGCTTCTTTGGGTTAGAATCTATGATTCGCAGTGTGTGGGGTAACTTACTTTGAGTTAGGGTGATCGGTAAAAGTAGTGCGCTAGCCTTGATTGGCGAATAGCCGCATACTAATTGCGAGTACGCGGGAAGGTAGTATACTTGGACAAGAAACCCCCAACCATTGATAAACATGGTTATACTTGCTCCGTTGACAACTCTGATTTTAAAGATCCTCACTGGGACTTGTCAGTCTCTGTCTCAGTATCTCAAAGTGAGAGAACCTCGTACTAGGTACAAGCGGTATCAGTGTGCCTTTCCATTGCCAAAGGGCGAAACCTATGGAAACCACAATACCAATAACGAGAGTAGCAATGACGTGAGCCGAGTTCCAGGCATACTCTCCGCCAGCCCAGGTTAAGCCGAGCTGTGTCCCATTAGCTCTCCAAAGCGCAATCTGTTGGATGTGCGTACCATGAGCACAGTTGATCCTGCTAGTGCAAGAAATGCCCCAAAAAAATCAATAGCTTTTATCTTTCTGATATAATTAGTAATGAAAGCATAAAAACGTACGCACTCACTTCTTCCAGTCTCCCCCCACCTTCCTCAAGGGCATGAAGAAGATGACGCAGGTAGTTGTGAAAACACACAAAAAGAGGTTTAGACGAAAGATCCATCTCCTGTTCTTATGTTAGTAGTTATTGGACATTGGTTTACTTCAAGTCGTACCACGAGTCACTCCCTTGTGATGCCAGTGCTGCTCCAATAGGAGGTCCTATGCCATGAGCAATAGCGACTACAGACCCCTAAATCATGATCAGTATGCACGAAATAACTTGAGCCAACTGACTCACAAGTATTCCTTGATATTTTCCTCTCTCACGTAATGGTACGATGTCACTGACGATCAACTGAGCCACTGTCATAACACCCCCACCCCCCACGCCAGTGAATGCGCGGAAGATGATCAATTGGATGGAAGTTTTAGCGAGTGACGCCGCCAGGGAACCGAAGAAGAAAATGCCAATCCCGGTGATGAGAAGAATCTTGCGGGACCAAATATCTGAAAGTCGCCCATAAAGTAGCTGGAAAGATGTCGAGGTCAGGAAGTAAGCACCAGCTATCCAGGCACTTTCAGAACTAGCATTTAAATCCCTGCTGATAATTGTTAAAGCAGCAGCAAGTGTTGTTTGGTCCATCAAGGCGAGGAGATCGACACTCGCGCATGCCAAGAAGATCTAGTCAAATCAGTGTTTGGATACTACGAACCTCATCTCAACAAGATAGCATACCGTGATGATGACTTTGACCGGGACATAGTTTGTTTGCTCATTGAAATCAGGTGGTGCATCTTTCGACTTCAAAGTAGGACCCGCTTCAGGTGAGGGCTGTTCCGTCGGCGCTGTAGACGGACTGTCTAAAGGCTTGTTATCGGGCATGGTCGACAGATAAATTGAAGCTGAAGTTTGTGTTTCAATAGCAATGAAGCGAATCAAGATATTCAAGAGGGAAGGAGAAGAGACTGAAGTGACACCACAGGGTAAAGGAAGAAGGGCCGAAGCGGCACGTGAACCTGGACAGTGGAAAAGGCGTTATCCCGGTTGTATATTTCCAACGCGAAGATCTTGAGTACATTCAAGCATCTATGATGGGGCGAGTCTTGAAGCCGGGGGGGTTTGCAATAGACACTAGTGAAAATTAGTGTGCGTCAAGCACCGTGCAGCATATATACCTTGTTAACAAGGGGTACGCTAGCTCATGCTACCGTTCCCTTCTTTTGATAACGTGGTTGGCAAGCGAGTTGCGCACCCAACTAACTTTGCGCACCCATCTTATCTTATTGTATAATGGCTCTACGCCGCACGTGTCAATTGCCTTCTAACGAAGCAGATATTTAGATTGCTATCTTATCTATTGAATTAAGTCAAATTACAAGTAATCGAAAGGCAGCTAAAGTCTACAATGTTGTTGAATTAATAGTTGAGTATATTCTTAATCTAGATTCTCGTGGTTTTGCCCCAATTCTGGCTGCTGTGCGTGAGATGGCTGGTAAACTACTGGCTATCTGTAACGCGCTACCAGTTGGGCAGAAGTAGCCAGCCAACTTTGTTAAGCGTACAGACAGTCTTACGACGCGTTCCAATCGCCTATACGATAGGTAGTGAGCCTTATGTAAAGACCTAGCTACTATAAGTAGCTAGTTTGAGCTGGTGCAGCGTACAAGAGCCACGTACACCTACTCTAGCTACTCCAGCTCTACCAGAGGCTCCCTAGGTAGCTTGTACGCCGGCACAGGAGCTTGTCGCCAGCATCGATTATTGACGCAATAAATCAACTCAAAAGGGAGCTTATAGAATGATGCTGGAAGCTAAGTTAAGGCGCGATCAGATCTCTGTCTTGAAAGAGCCAATAAGGCAGCTAGCAAGCGTAAATTACGAAAAAAGAAGCGGATTCAGAAGCAAGGAGTCTTAACAAAGGGACAAGGAGAGGATATACTTGCTGAGAGAGAGGCTGTGCAGCGTCAAGATAGAGAGACATTAGGCCTGAGTCGCCAGGCTCGCGCGCGCTGCAAGAGGTGCAGAGAGACTGGGCATAACTCATGTACGAGTAAAAATGATGCAGTAGATACTGCTTAATTTAATATATCAATATATCTACACTACTCTACTGCGTTGTTGAGTTGTACCCTCAGGCTTTTCGCGGGTGTACAGAGCGAACAGCAGCTGCTCGAGGGATAAACCTGTATCACCACACAAAGTTGAAATGTGCAAATAGAATACTGGTGCAATTAGAGCATACTTGATGCCCAAAGATTGGATCTTCAACACGAAGCTTGGGCTTCCAACTAACCTTTTTTTTTATCTAATCCTAAAATGGTATAATGACACAGGCACGTTGACTAGCGTCGATGCCACCCCAGACAACAATGTGCTCAATCCCACGCGCGCAATTCCATGACCCAATAATCCTTTCACGGACACACAAGCCGTGCAAAGCCCCTATCATCAGCATTTGAGTACTCCTTGGCGATTGATGAGAACCAGACCCACAAGCCACTTATGTATAGCCTTGAACATGACAAATTTTTGCCTCAATTGGGAGTTGAGACTGTGTGGCAAGTTGGTTGCATCGGGTACGTCGGGTGTGGCATGAGTGGTCCCCCGTAAAATGCCGCATCAAGATGAACTGAAGCTCACATAGGAAAATACATTTACCTTATATTTACCTGGATAGGTAACTAATGCTAGCTTAGCTGAATTGTATTGTGCTAGAAATAAACCCATGTTTCTAAAGGTCCGTGGAAGCTACTGAACATGCTCTAAACATGATACAAACCCTCCTACGAACCCTGCAGAGCGACAACGAGTTCTTTCTGGCGCTAAAAGTGCGGTACTATGAGTACCGTAATAGACAGCTGCGCTAGGCCTAGTAACACGTAGGCAAACAGGTATATGACCTACTCTGTGAGCTATTTCTCGCTTTCAATGTTGACTGTCGTCATTTGAACATTTAAAGGCAGCTGCACCCTAAGTTTAAGTTTCCAGTGTCAACCTTTTCAAAAGCTCCGACAACTTTAGAGCTTGGATAATGGCTTCCACCAATCCTCTCAATGTTTATTCTGGTCCAGACGCAGTCCGAAAATACTTCGACCCCGAAACCCACCCATTGCTACCACTCATTGAAGTACCACAGACACTAAATCCATACAATGAAGACGGTGTTCGGATTTTTGCCAAGATGATGTCGATGCATCCAGCAAATAATGTCAAGATTATGCCGGGTAAGTGACATAATGTGCTATCTGGACTCGCAATTAACCATTTATATAGCCATGAACATGCTGGACAAAGGAGTCGTCCCCGGGACCACGAAAACCGTCGTCGAGTATTCGTCTGGATCTACGGTGATTTCGCTGGCATTGGCCTCGCGTGTTTACCATGGGATACATGATGTGCGAGCATTCTTGAGCAACAAGACCACGACAACAAAGCTCAGACTCATGCAATTCTTCGGGCTTGACGTGTAGGCTCACCGCTTGTTTACAAATGCTCCAGCTAAAAACAATCAGCACCCTGTTCGGAGGCCCATCGCAGCCCGAGCCGTTGGATGCGAGAGGTGGAATATATCGAGCACATCTTTTGGCGCAAGAAGACAAGCAATGCTTGAACGCCAATCAGTATGAGAACGATGGGGTACAAAACATGCTCAAAAGGTCTCGAGTCAAACTAAAGCTAATCGCTTTGTAGAACTGGCAGTCACACGTCAAGTGGACCGGCCCGCAAATCCACAAACAGCTTCCTGATATCAACGTTTTGTGCACAGGGATGGGTACGGCCGGCACTGCGACTGGTCTTGGACAATACTTTAAGCGTGCTAAGCCTTCGGTGAAACGACTGGGGTATGTAGCGCAGCAAGGTAGCTGCAGACAGCTAACAGCCTAACAGGGTTTGCACGAAGCAGGGTGACAGGGTTCCAGGGCCTAGGTCGTTCGCACTTCTCGCTCCAGTCGAATTCCCATGGCGCGACTCTGTAGACGCCGTCGAAGAAGTGGGATCACAAGAAGCCTTCAGTGTTTCTCTACAGCTTTGTCGCGAAGGTTTGATTGCCGGCCCTTCGTCGGGCTTTAACCTCCAAGGTATGTGAGCAATAAGAAATCTTATATACAAAGCTGATAACCAAAGGTCTACTCAACTACATCGGAAAGCGAAAGGCAGCTGGCGATCTTTCCGAACTTGCAGGTGCTGACGGATTGGTGCGATGTGCCTTCATCTGCTGTGATTTGCCTTACCAGTATATTGATGAGTATTTTGACAAGGTGGACAGCAAGGAGTTCCACCCAATCAAAAATCAAGTAGGTACCCTGTTTCGCTTGAAAGCACGTGCTAACAAGTTTATAGAACCTGGCAGCCGTAGACCTATATCGATACGACGAGGCCTGGGAGCTGCAACCTACCGAAGCAATCACCCAGTATTCCAAAGATGATTCAGCATCGCGTAGTACTGTGCTCATTGACCTACGAAAGCCTCATGATTTTATCGCAAACAACATGCCAGGATCGTACAATCTGCCCCTGCAGAGTCTGAACTCAACCACCCCCAGTCCATTCTTTGATGCTACTGTCATGGAGCGCCAGTGGAAAGAGATTGACAGTATGCTTTCTCTGAACACGATCAACGCATACGATCTTTCGGACAGAAATGTCGGCGTTATATGCTACAATGGCGATACTGCTCGAGTCACGACGAGTATCCTTCGCGCAAAGGGCATAGCCGCCAGCAGCATCAAAGGCGGATTTCAAGCACTGATCACGCAACTACCTCATTTAGAGACGAAAGGTTCAGGGTCGTTTCAGCAGTGGTCGAAGGCATCCGAAACAGGAACCGAGAATGTTGCAGCAGATCTGCTGTCAACTAAGGCCGGGCCTGGTGAGGTCCTTGTGAACGCACCCTGAGGCGTCCCACACTCAGCTTCCGCCTGTCAACCTTCCCTAGATCAAAAGCAACTCTTCCGGCATCGGGCGATTTCGATACTACTCATCCTGCATTACGAATGGCGTCCCATTATCCCATTCCACGAAGATTTTGATTAGACTACATATCATTCAGGTGTTTTTTATGATTATTTTCAGCGTGCAATTCGGTCTGCGAGGATGACGTCATTATTCCAAAGTGCAAATTTAGCGACTAGGAGTGCAAAACCATCACTCCTGGCGAACGGCGAACACATACACGGTATTTCGAGAGTAAAATAAGGAATCAGATTTTTCCTTAATCAGAGAAACTACTTCATTATTAATACTGACCATGGCCTTGATTTTATAATGCAGTTCTGAGCAAACATAGGAGGTACATGGTCAAATGCAATAATCCACTAACACAGGGCCGCCGGACTTTGTATGCAAGCTCCGGATTTCTCGAAGAAGGCTTACGAGCTGAGAGTGGATATAAGAAGCCTTTAGGTCCATCCTGAATATGCTTCATCTAGGTTTTAACATCGAGCCTTTCTTTTCATCCTGCCAAACCTCGTCTATCATAACATTCAACACTGCTAGAGAGCTACTTATATCGCTGTCACTATACGATCATGTCGGTAATTGCAAAGGAGATCGTCCTAATAACTGGTGGTATGAACCTTCCCCCATCCCAATCAAAGCGCCTACTCATCCTTCACAGCAAACAGCGGCATCGGCTTCGAAATCGCACGTCAATTTCTCGCCAGGGGAACATATCATGTGTTCTTGACCGCGCGCTCTTTGCAAAGGGGCAATGATGCCATACAAGACTTGAAGTCTCGCAATCTTCCTGGAAGCATCGAGTTCCTTCATCTGGACGTCCAGTCTGACGAGCACATAGCTAATGCTGCGACTCACATCAAAAATCACCATGGCAAACTCGACATCTTGGTGAACAACGCAGCCGTCGCGTTGACTTCTGGTCGCACGGAACGTGAGATGTTGCAGGAATCGTTCGATATCAATGCAACGGGGCCGTACTTGTTGACCAAGGCGCTCATCCCGCTGCTGCGCCAGTCAGCGAATCCGTGCATTGTTAATATTTCTTCTGGGGCAGGGTCGCTTGGCCGCCGCTTGTTTCCCGAGTCGCCAATGTACAAGATTCAGGCCGTGCCGTATCGTGCAAGCAAGATTGCGTTCAACATGATAACTGCTTGTCTGCATGTGGAGTACGGTTTGGGCGTTGAGCAGGTCGATGGGGACAAAACTGAAAAGGAGGCTGTAGCAGATGGAAAAAAGAAGACAATGAGGGTTTTTGCATATGATCCAGGCTTTACAGTAAGCAACCTGGGCGAATACAACAAAATCGAGTATGGAGCGAGGAGTGCAGAGGACACGGTGAAGAGCATCATGGAGGTTGTGGATGGGAAGAGGGATGGCGAGGTAGGCAAGTTCATTCACAACACCGGAGAGTACCCTTGGTAGACGTTTAGGCATCCCGTCAACAAATGGGTCCACAATATGAAAGTGTTCACCGATATTGTGTGAGAAATGTTGCGGTGTTGCAATGGACGAATATATCGGATCAATCCATCCGAGCAGGCCAACCTCACGTCAAGCGGACGAATTCTCCTGCGAGACTGCACCGACAATGTCACTAACATGACAAAGCAGCTTACTTTTCTCACTCTTCCCAGATGCCGGATGATGCCAACTACACGGTAGTTGGAATTCGACGCGTAGTAAGGTTAACTTGGGCCGCAAGGCGAATATCATAAAAGTTGTACAAGTACAGACGACAAGGACGAGACATGGGACCCCATCACCACACACACACACACACACACACACACACACACACACAGCTCACATCACACCCCCTCAACATCCAAACAAAGAAACCAATACCCCTAACCCAAATCCCCAACCTCCTCCACCACCATGTCCGCCCAACAAGCCCGCAAAATCGCCCTGGTCGGCGCAACCGGTACAATCGGCAGCGCCACGCTCGCGGCCCTCCACCAAAACCTCCACACCATCACCGCCCATCACCCGCACACCGACTCGCCATCCTCCTTCCCGGCCTCCATAACCGTCAAACGGGGGTCCTACACAGACGCCGCCTTCCTAACCGCCGCCGCGCTCGCAGACATCGACATCCTCATCCTGCAACTCGGCTTTCACGCCAGCCTCCATGGCCGCCCAAGTCCCGCTGATCGAGGCCGCGGCCGCGGCAGCGGGCGTGTCGTAGATTCTGCCCCCCCACCGAGTTTGGGTCCGACCCGTTTGGGCCAATGGCGGGCGTGTTTCCGATGATGGGCGAGAAGAAGGCGTTTCGCGACTTGGTTGAGGCGCGGGGGGATGCGGTGGGTTGCGGTGACGAACAATCCGTGGTTTGACTGGAGCTTGAAGGGTAGCCTGTGGGGGTGGATGTGCGGGGCAAGAAGGCGACGTTGTACAAGGGTGCGTCTGCGCGGTTTAATACGACGACGTTGGCGCAGGTGGGGCGCGGGGTGGCGAGGTTTGGTGAGTTTGCGGGACGCTGAGTTGGAGGGGTTTGCGAATCGTGCGGTGTATTTGAGTTCGTTTGCTGTGACGCAGAGGGAGATTTTTGAGGCGGTGGTGAGGGCTACGGGGGGAGGGAGGAGGAGGAGGAGGAGGAGGAGGAGGAGGAGGAGGAGGAGGAGGAGGAGGAGGAGGAGGAGGAGGAGGAGGAGG
>JALNQF010000849.1:0-12586 GCA_028456385.1 Ophiosphaerella korrae | reverse complement strand
TCCTAATTCTATTTTAGTATACATTACCTAACCGACTAATTACGTCTTAACACTCCCCCTACTAGTCCTTTAAAAACCCTACTCTACTATATTTGCCCTTCTACACCTAGGTTTTAGATTAACTAAGATAATAACGAGCAAACAAGACTTTTTTGTACATTTGTTAGATGAGGTGCGTGTGCCAGTGCAACGATTGCTCGCGCTCAACACTGCGCCAAGCTGAGATCGCACTCTCGACTCAGCTCAGAGATGGAGCTTGCGAGTTGGCTCACTCGGCTGGCTTGTGGGCTTCAGGTGACGTTGGAGATTGGCGATGGCGATCGATCTGCGATGCTAGTGCGCGACTAGTGCGATACTAGCCTCGCCCCTAACTCGACCACGAAGCACCAGCTCGACGGCGGCGCATCCCTTGAACGGGAGGGTAACTCGACAAGGGCGTCCTTTGGGGCACGAGAGTATTTAAAGAAACTCACGAAGGATATCAGAGGCAGCCAGAAGGCAGATGATAGATAGAAAAATCAATCTCTTCGATCCTAAATTCCATTTTTCAACTCAGTGACTCAGATCTCGCATCTCAAATCTGACAATACCTTGCTATATCAGTTAAGCCTGTGGCTACGCTGTTTAGTCCACCTGCATGGAAGAATGTTTATCTAATATAATCGTGAACATGTAGACGGTCATCTCCACTCGTATTACCGAAGAAGAGTAGAAGTAGTACTTTCCAGAACTCTCTAGAGCTACACTTATAAGGCATAAATACTTGCTACTCCCTGGCCCCCACTATGAAATAGAGATGATAGAAAATAAAGAGAAAGAGAAGAAGTCAATGAAGAGATTACCGTACATGAAGGTTGAGGAGGGACATGCAACCTGAAGAATGGCCTAAACAGACTATGTGTCTATTAACTGCGGAGCAAGTCGGCCGATACTCAGGAGGAAGCCAGAGAAACCGCTGCTTGCCTACAGAGATCCACTGGTCCTCGATGAAGATGTCAGACGGCTGCAGAAGTAGGACTGAAGGGAATGGCATAGTAGGAGAAGGTAGAGTAATATCACCATGATCTGTTTGAATATACTTCTGGTCTGGCGAGAAGGCTACCGCTCTAATCCTATTGCTGTAGCCCACGAGCGTGCTGCGGTGCGCCCCCGTCTCCGCCTCCCAGAGCCGCACCGTCGAGTCGCTCGACGCGGACGCAACTAGCTTCCCATCTGGCGAGAAGGCCACCGCGTTGACGCTGTAGCTGTGGCCCTCGAGCGTGCTGCGGTGCGCCCCCGTCTCCGCCTCCCAGAGCCGCACCGTCGAGTCGCCCGACGCGGACGCGACCAGCTTCCCGTCTGGCGAGAAGGCCACCGCGTTGACGCCGTAGCTGTGGCCCTCGAGCGTGCTGTGATGCGCCCCCGTCTCCGCCTCCCAGAGCCGCACCGTCTCGTCGCCCGACGCGGACGCGATCAGCTTCCCGTCTGGCGAGAAGGCTACCGCGTTGACGCTGTCACTGTGGCCCTCGAGCGTGCCGCGGTGCGCCCCCGTCTCCGCCTCCCAGAGCCGCACCGTCGAGTCGCCCGACGCGGACGCGACTAGCTTCCCATCCGGCGAGAAGGCCACCGCGTTGACCCAGCTGGTGTGGCCCTCGAGCGTGCTGCGACACGCATCCCAATCCGTTTCCCTCTTTGACACCATCTTGATATCCCGAGGGGCTTGGTTCTCAAAAGCTTGGCGTATCAAACTTTTCTCTGGCGCGAACGTGAGTGCAGAGTGATAAAGCTGTAATGGAGCGTCTGCTACTATAGACTGAAACCGTAGGGCGAATCGCTTAGCGTCTCGAAGAAAGTTTGAAACTATACTTGTTGGTGACTGTATCGCGGATTAATATAGGGCAAGGTGGGTACAGTTGTGAAGAACTTACAGTTATAAGAGCCTGAAGGTTATTAAGCAAGTGAACGCATCTACCTAACTCCCGCATGAGGCTCATGACTTCAAGCCAATGTAGAAAGTGCTCTTGGAGAAAGAGATGTGTGGCATCTCCGTCAGTTATGCCCTGCCGACTTTGTTCAAGGTGATCGATCCAGTAACGGCAAGCATACTGTAACTCGGGGGACAGATGAGATATGATGTTTCCTTCATCAATTTCGTCTCTTGAAGTCCCAGGCTGTAAGCCGCACATATTCTGCTGCAAGCCCTCCATCAATTCACGGCATCGAATTGCTAAATTCCAGTGCCTCGTCCTTTCATCTACCCAGAAAGGCTCCTCTTTATTCGATCCATCAACGAGGAAGTCGCGAAACGACAGGTGTAAAAGGCGTATAGGTACATCGTCGCGGCTTGGTACGTCGAGGACAGAATGCAGCGAGTCTAATCGGCAAGTAATGTCTTCCTTGTCCTTTCCAAGGAGACGCGCGAGTGCATTGATGGAAAGAGGATTCTCTAGGACCACAATGCTCCCAACTATCTCTTGGAACTCTTCAGAGAGCTTTGTCTTTTCCTTCCTCTCTTGCGTTGTAAACAGTGACTTCAATATAGGGAGGTATGTCATGCCAAGCTTGCTCACATTTTCTGTTTCGTACTCAAGGATGTCTTGTAGACGCCGGCGGGGATTTCCAGAATGTTCTCCTACGAAACGACAGACCGTAGCCGCGAAGATGAAGAGAGGGACTGCCATATGCACTAGCGTGTGGATACAATTTTCTCCAGGCCAATTGAAAGGGAGAGAGCGCTCTTCTCTTGTCTTGGCAAGCTCATGCTCGAGATACACACGGATGTCGTGTTCAATCGTTGTCTTTGACATCTCTTGTAAGATCAGACCTTCGTACGTGCCATTGGGCATTCGCCTAAATCCTAGGCGAATGTGGAGCTCGGGCCGGCTGGTCACGAGAATGCGCAGTGATACTGGTTTGAGGCCTCTCGTTTGTGAAAGGAGCTGAAGGATCATTCTCATGTCATCATCCCGCTCGCATTCATCCAACGCATCTATCACGATGAGTAGTACCAAGTTTGGTAGATGTGCCACGTCTTTAAGCGGTCGAAGGATCAACTGTTCGAACTGGTCCTTCAGAGATTTCTCCGAGATGGCCGGGTCAGCTTCAGTCGCCTTACTGATTCCGAGTTCTAACTCTGGCACACGAAGAGCCAGCTGTGAGGCAATGGTGGTGAAGAATCGCGTGGCGTTGCGACGCTCCCCTTCGCCTCTCTTGAAAAAGAAGCTGGCTCCAAGCTTGTGCTTATCGGCGAATGTCCGGGCGATTGTGCGAGCAATGGTTGACTTTCCCGTACCTGCCGCGCCGTTGAGCCAGAATATCGCCTTGCCAGTTTTCTCATTCGCCCATGCTTGTATATGACATAATAGCTCGGTGCGAGTGTTTGGGAGACAGGTTGAGTTGTGTTCCTCCATGTGTGAGTCAAAGGAGGCGCCTGTAGCGGTAGGCAACAAGAGTCGGTCTGTCTTCCGATCAATGCGAACAGCAAGCGCTCTATATGTTCTTGTCAATTCAAGCGCATGCCCTGAAGCGAACACTACCTACGCCTGATCGACTTGGAGCGCAAGGCTGAAAGTGTGTCCGTATTTGTCAAGATTCTGAACAGCCTTCTCTACCTCCTTGCTCGTCAATGGCCATTTTAAAGCTCGGAAACCAAATCGCTGCATTGCTTTACGGGGCCCGGTAGGCTCGACTTTGGCTTGGAGGGTAGCCTCAAGCTCTTTCAACTCCTGCAAACATCTCTGGAGCGGGTCCAGTAATGTGTTTGTAGCAGGGAGCTGCGACTTGCCCTGCTTATCTAGAAGCTGTTGAAGCTTCTCGAGTATAGTCTTAGTATCGTTGACCTTTCGGTGGAGGCGCTCGATATCGCTCTTTGCGTGCTTGACCTCGACCGAGTACTGCAGGCAGAGCGACGCGACTTTGGCGGATATGTCGACGACAGCGATCACGCTTGCTGCTCCCGAAAGGCCGTCCATGATGCGGCGCGCTGTCTGGTATGCGGCGCGCTGTCTGGTATGCGGCGCGCTGTCTGGTATGCGGCGGACGTGGCTCTGTAGACGCTCCGACGCAGGCTCGGAGGGCGGCGAGGTCGCTCTGTGCGTGTGAAAGATGTTGCCGTTCATCTCGAGTGTGGCGAGGCTGAGAAGGCTGCTGCGGCTGGACGTGCTGGATGCTGCAGTGTTGACGTGGGCTGTTCTGCGCTAGCGAGGCCCTCATTGGACGGCTTTGGTTGGAGGTACCGACAGGGGCTAGGACCCCGCACACAAGATCGTACTCGCAGCCATGCGGCCAAATATTACTCTTTTGCGATATTATCCATGGCTACGGCGGCTAGGTTCCTCAACTAGTAAAAACTCACTACAATCAATCAATTCTACTCCACTCAATCCAATCCAATCAATCATCCTATTATCGCATTCAATTATCACAGCTGTGTGCACGTCAAATCCGGCACGAAATCTCGCATGAGTATTCTGAGCATGGCCGAGGAGAGGAGTTTTATCGGCGTGACGGGCCTTGGCGTTTGAATCTAACATAGATTAGCGCGGTTACATAGTACTAAACTAAGCCCGTATTATTCTAGGCACTACACTACTCTAGGCACTATGCCATTCTAAGAATGGCTATGTTGCTGACTCTGTGGCTGTCGACGCTGCGACTGCTTATGGCTCGCTACTTGTGTGCAATCGATAGCAAGTAAACAAGCAATTAGTATCGACTCCCTTTATAATGATATATTGAAAATAGTCGATGTTAGCTCTAGAGCCAACTATTTTGTCTTTTCGAGAAATCACTATTAAAAAGAGGATGAAGAATTACGGGTGAACAATTAATGCAACACCAAATGTGGAAGAGGAAGGCTGCGACAATCTTAATACATTCGTGCTGCTGGGACAGCCTGTACGGACGACACTGGAGTCCTCACTAGCTTTAGCGCTTCGCTTACCCGTGCTACTTTAACCTTCCGACCTATCGCATCTGTCTCTGATGCAGCACTCTTGCGCTTTTGACAATGATTTCCTTTACCTGCAGTGGCTTCTTCTACATCCGGTACAGCGCTCTTGCGCTTTCGACCATGTTTTCCTTTACTCTTCGCTTTGGTTGCATCCTTTTCAGCACGCTTCTTTCGTGCGTCCTCGAGATCCTTATAGCTTATGACCTTCGCTATCCCTATTACTAGTGATCGAGCAGATCAGCAAACTTTGGCTTCATTGTTCACTTTTCTTAGAAAATGAATTTGTTCCCGCTGAAGGGCACGCTCAGCAAAGTATGTTTGGCTGGCATTAGCAAATTTCTGTATGTGCCTCTGTAGGCGCTGTTTGCTCATCTTATCTTCTATATAAGCATCCTGTTTGATTAGGTTATGCAACGATGTAAGACCCCCTGGTGTTACTAGAGTCTGCACCACTTCACCTTGCGGACAAAGATCAATCTCATAGGTTCTAAGGGTAGGAATAGTTAGTTCAGCAGCGGTCGGTTTAGAAGCTAGCTTTAGGATATCTGCGAGTATTTTGTTGGGAGCGAATGGATACAAACCGCTTGCTTTCTATTCTGTAAAGGTGTTCTTGGTGAAAGCCCTTTCCCTTGCAGGGCTGTATAGGTAGGTAAAATTTTGCTTGCCAATTGTTCCTATACCTCCTCGTTCGACTTGGTCACAATAGGCTGCTTTTAGTAGAGCAAACACAGCGATATTACAAGGCTGTAGCTTGTAGGATGTATAAGAGGGAAGACGGTGTAACAAAATGCTATTCTTAAAACAAAATTCTGTAACGAAGGTTCTCAGAACACTCGGGACCCTTGTGAACTCTGGTACGAGTCGGGGGCGGGGCCGATACATCAGAAATCATGACGTTGTATAGTACTAGTCCAAAGCGGGGCCGATGCGCTACACTAGCGCATAAAAAGCTCTACACTTGCGAACAAAGTAAAGCAAGTATTATTTTTCCAACATCAGTAGTACTTATATTGCAATACTATTCGCTATCCCTTCACTATCTCTTGTGGCCTACGGCAAGTACTATTGTCTTCCAGCTACCTCTTAACAGCCTAGTTCTTGCCTGGAGGCTTGGCTGGCTTGTTCGTGGATCGCTGGCGAGCGACGCTGGAGGCTAAGGAAGGTATATGCTTTATCTGCACAGGTTGTCCGGATTCGGCTATTTGCGGCAAAAAGTTTACAATCGCCTGTTCTTTACATGGGGTGAGATACTGTTGGCTTTGGGCCTTCTCTTCTTTCGAGCGTTTGCTATGGGCACGATTATGGAGGGTAGAGTGAGCGACGTTGTGATGTTCTGCTAGGGCGCGGTATGTATTGTGTACACTATGAGGAATGCCTTGTGCTAGCACTTGGCTTGCTTGATCTATGTTAGCTTTAGTTACTATGGCGGTGGTAATAGTGATAGGAAGGGTGGGAAGGAATGGAGCGAGCGCGTAGCTTGAGGTGGGGATAAGCCTGGCCCTGGCAAGAGGGGTCTCTATTTTGGCCCATCTATTTTTAGCCGCCTGCAATTTTTTGGAGCTTCACTCGACAGTGACCTAGGAGAAGATCGTGAGCGACTGAATAACAACTTGTATTAAGAAAGGCGAGATTCAAAGGCTGAGGTTGATTAGGTGCCTAAGATCTGCTCATGCAAGCCATTAGACAGTTACCGCTAGGCGGGCTTTGTGGGAAAGATGCATAAGGTCTTAGAATGCGCTTATAGCCCGAGCGCTATCACGTAAGACCATCACATTCGATAACTGAGATAAACTATTAAATCTCTTCTGTTTTTACATCTTAGGCATTGCAAGTAGATAGAATAGTGGTAGGATAAGCGTATACAGTAGTAACTGGTATCGGCTTCCGGTTCCGACATGTCAGATTTGCTGTCAAAATTGATGCGCACAAAGCTGATGTGATAAAAATGATCGATATATAGAGTTGATTGATTGATTGAGTTCATCCCTTCCCGCTAGTGCATATATATATCCCCTTGATTCTCCAGCTGGCACTGATGCGCAGATGCGAACGTCACCTGAAGCTCATGAGCCAGCTGAGTGAGCCAACTCGCAAGCTCCATCTCTGAGCTGAGTCGAGATTGCGATCTTAGCTTGGTGCAGTGTTAGGTTTCCAATGGTCAATGGGCCCGTCAGGGCTGGAGCCGTCCGGGTTCGTGTGTGGAGATCTCTCACCGAGCATGTAGGACAGGTCGCCATATCTGTCCCGTACTTCTCTGATCATATCCCCACGAAGGTGCGCGTACCTTCGGCATGGCGCTTTGCGCATTACAGGTCCAGCCTGCTAAACAACGCCGTGCCCTCTGAACTCTATCCTCTCTGCCTGAACCTCTGCACCCTCCGGAAGCCAAACATCCACACCCACCGTGGCCATATCTCGAACGTTAGTCTCCAAGCCGATTGAGTCCTGATAACCGTAACAAGCTTGGAGGGAAGGCGACAACAGCGATGCATTTTCTTCAAATCGAGTTGTGAGGCTAGGAGTCTCCACAGGCCTACCAGTTTTGGACTAGCGTGTTCTGTTAACCGGGGAACGGTCATGGCCAAAATAGATCTTCTGCGCCAGCGCAGGACCACACAAGCGACATCTCGGCAGCGTGCTATAAGGCCACCACACACTGTCTTTTCTTTCTTCCCCTCTGTTCTTATTCCATGGCAATTGCGTCTGCCTGCACACGCCGCATTATACAAGGCTACCTAGCCGTGCCATCCCCCGCCCGTGTCCTTGCCACAGCTCTCCTACGCCAGCCTATCTCGGCCCCAATGACACCGGGTCTGAAGTGCGACGATAATGGCGTCCTCGGATACGCTTCGCATTAACACTCAATGCGCGCAGGTTGCGGTCCACCGTTGCCCGTACAAAGCCCCCAATAGCGAGCTGCAGCGGCTTCAGCGACCCCGCAGCGGACGGTCGCCGAAATACCTCGAGGAGAACCCCTGTCTCCACCCTCGCTACATGCGCCCGACCGCTAATTCCTCTGCCCGCAGACGTGCTGCAAAACCACCGCTGCCGTCCGATCCATTATTGTCACCCTCGCGATCACGCTTTCATCGTCCGGTTACGTCTATCCACCGCTCCGACGTCGTTGCAACTGACCCAGAGCACACTGCATGGCTGTGGAAGAGCGTCATGTCATATACCACCGATACCGAGAGCTCAAAGGGGAAGAGGAAGGCAAAAATTTCTTCAACAGGAAGCACGACGTCGGCATCAGCCTCAACGTCCGGACAGCGCTGGCGGCAGACACCTCCCACATCCGAGTCCTCAAGCCTCAGGACAAGGAGAGAAACGGCGGCAAAAGTCACCGATGCGGACTTTATGGAATCGGTTCTAGAGCCATATGGGATTACCATCCAGAACAAGGGCGTGAACAAAGACCTTTATAAGCATTTCGGCATTCAGGAGCTGTCCCACGACTCCAAAGGCCGCCTCGATGCATACAAAGACATGTTCACGCTCGACACCTGACTAGAAGCCGACACAGAGCGCATCCAACGCGAGTACAAAGCTATGAGGGTGTATGAATGCAACGAGGCCGAACATTCGACATATGCCCTGCGCGGCATATTCCTTGATGAGCCTCGCTATCCATGGCTCCCGGAAGAAGACGGTGATCAGCGCTGGCTGCCGGCCCGTATGCTGCAACTTGTTCGGAAGCTGCCGCAGGATGAATGGCTCGCTCCCCCACTTATTGGTTCGCTCAGGAAACGATACGAGTGGGATATTCGCCCAGATTGCGGATATCACGTCTCCCTCCAGGCCTTCCAACCCGGCTTCCGCCCTAGCGTTCGAAAGCATGTCTCCGTTGTGCAGAAGCGAGCATTTTGCCCTTATCTGACTATCGAATTTAAGGACGAAGAAACTTTCGCCACGGCCCGCCACCAGGTTGCCGTCGCCTCAGCAACGGCATCGTATAATCGCTATCGTCTGAAGAGCTGCGCGCTTCAGATGAGTGGGGAAAGGTGGTCGGAGGAGCATAAGAGCCAGATGCGCCACTACGGCATCACATTTACTGGGTCGACTTGGGACCTGTGGTGCACCGTACCGAAGACCTTCGAGACTTAGACTGGCTGCGACATGTCCACCATATACTCGGGCGACTGCTGCATCCTTGCAGGCGTCCAGCAGCTGGTGAGCATCGTCAACGACATTCATTACTGGGGACTGGCAGTTCATGGCAGGTCCTGCAAAGCCGACATTGCTGCTAAGATTCACTCCGACCCTGATGCGGACACGAATGACATCACGTTGCTAGAAGATTAAATGATACCCACTGTTAGTATACTCACCGTACTTTGCCTCAGTATCTCCTCAGAGCTGCATGCGCGTAGTCTCCCGTCGGAAAGGCGGCGCAAAGGTCGCTGACAAAACGCTTCTTCCACCGCTCGAGCCGGTTGTGAACTTCCGGCCGTGTCCGCGTCGCTAGTTACACTGGCCCGTGCATTTCGAAGGTTGCGCCGTCTGCATTCACGGATATGAACGAGTAGTCGCGCAGCGTCAAGGCATCGTCTTCAAACCTACCATCGCTCGCGCTAGATTGCGACGCGCTGTCTTCGTCCTCCCAGACCTGATAGTTGCCGTCGCGCTCGTTCTGATCTTGCCGAGCGGTTTCCTCTTCTGGGTGATTCCGAAGTAGAGTATCCAGAATGCCTTGACGGTCGTAGAGGCTCATCAGCACCAACAGGTCGCCCGCCGATGGCCTGGTCTGGCGGATGTAGTCAAAAGACATCTGCCATGTTATGATGATCGAGTTCTTGACCAAGGCTGACCCGTCCTGTCTGTAGATACAAATCCGTTGAAGCGGCCATTGCGATGCGCTAGAAAGTAGATATCTGTGTCGTATTCTTGGTACAACTTTGTTAATTTTTCGTAGGGGGTTTTGGAGAGCTTCTGGTAATTATTGTTCGCAGCTCGTCTTGTCTTGGCGCGTGTTGGTAGCTGCGGTTGGTGCTGGGACGACATGATGGGACTGCATAAGGAATGGTGCTGCTCAAAGTATTTATCTTATTGCCTATCAAAGAGTTCTGCGTCGAAAGTGTACCTAGACTGGCTTCAGTATACACACCGTGGGTGTGGTGCTAACAAAACTTAGACGGCACGTGCAGATGCTGATTAGATAAAATCTTGAGGCGCGGAACAACCAAAGAACCGAGAACGCTTGGCGTTTTGTTATGGGACTGTCGCCTGATATCAAGGCGATGGCCCTATGCGCGGGGATAGTCAGTGGAAGTAGAATGGCTCGGACCCACGTGATAGTTAGTGACCGTTAATGAACTAGAAGCACTGGATGATTCCAAACAATAGATGTCAATGCAGTGTCGCTCTGGGTCAAAGATTGGATTGACGATGTCGACTTATCTTCGTGCATCGGAGTAGCTATATACTTCCTGCCTTCTATCGTGATCCGTTGATCTGTGTTGGTGTTCGTTCGCAGATCCATAGATCAGTGATCTGTAATCTGTTGTTGCCAAGACTCCTTGGATCACGGATCACCTTGTCATGTGTCCCAGTTGTGCGTTGTTACCCAATCCAACTCATTACCCCATGGGTCATATGAGTTGTCAGCTTCCATCATAGGGCTGATTGGTTCCATCCGTAATCCTCCTGTTACATTCGTAACACGTTTACTAGCCCAGCAACCACGTTATTACATCAATATGTCGAGATTAATGTATTAACACGTTATTGCTTTCCTTCTTATACTACAACTTCACTCTAATCTAACTCCTCTCCTGGACATTTAGCTTACTCTCTAACATTTATATACTTAAAGCTGCGCTTATAGCTTTTGCGCACGTATAGCTCGTAGTAGTCCTTAATATAGGTAGTAATTCTACGCTACTACTAGACCCGCAAATCCCTGCTAACTACTTGTAGAAGCCCTAAAGGTAGCACCTAGCATCTACGCAGACTAGACTACTACTGCCCTATTTCCCTACTCTACTTATATCCTTCTTTAGACTAAATCTAGGGTGGTAAATGGGTCCCCTTCGAAATTTCGGATGGGTTCCCCAATATCTTAGCGAATACTAGTCCAAATAAGAATATTTTTTGGCTCATTTTATAGCTTGTGTCAAGATCTATAACTTTGTAACATAACGTTTCTAAATAACTCTACTATTACATAAGCTAGGAGGTAAAGAAGAGCGAAATTTTGGGGCTGACCCCAACCCAACCCCGGTTTAGGTAGGTTCCCAAATAACTTCTGTTGTTAGGCTTCGGCACCTACAAGGCCTGAAAGGCTGTAGTAGTATTGCGATTGGCGCATACTAAGCCGAGAGCTAAGGGCTAGTAGGCCTTTGTAACAATATATACTGTTCTACTCCGGTATTCAACGTTGTTGAATACTCATCTACCTTATTGGGTTTGTTTGGCGCAGTGGAGTAGAGCTGCGGTCCAACATAGATAGGCATCAGAAGCTATTGTTTTCTTGCGACCTAGAAGGGGAGATTTAGATTATTAATGCTGTAGATTTTAGAACTACGGCGGATATTATTAGATGTTATACAATTTTGAAAGTATTAAGGCTGCTTGTTAGGTGGGTGAAGGGGATGTTTTTAGAGTAGTTTAAGAAGAGGGTGCTTATGCCTGAATGAAATGGCAGCTTCATCTAACTTTTAGCTACAAATACAACCTCCTCGTATTCAAAGCCCGATGTGCGTTATACTGTTGAGCTGTACCATGAAGCCGTGCGTCATGAGCACCAGGAGTAGAAGAGTTTAGGGCTTGAGTTGGTGGAGCCATTATACGTTCAAGATAGGTGCGAAAATTTGGTGGGGTGGCTTGCATCAACCCAAGGGCAAATACACTCACCAAGCTTAGCCGCTGGGATTATCATCGCAACCACCATCACCAATATGACACATGACCTATACCTTCGGCTAAATTAATAGTAGATGCCTGTAGCGGTGATAATGCCAAGCAATGATCCTTATTGAGCTTAGGGCGGTTGCCTTTTTCCACGAAACAAGGTCATGTCTACATTGCAGCCTCCTTGACGACAACGAATACGATAGACCCATTCCCTTCTCTCGATCAAAACACCCCACTCGGCCCGGCTTCATGTTTACCTCAGACTGTCCACTAAAATGACAACTTCTCAAAGACCTGCATTTACGAAGCAACTCCGAGATTGTAGAGATATGTACGAGTACTCCGCCCTTCGCTGGATCTCCTCACGGAAACCAACTGGCTAAAATTTCAAAAGACTTGGTCGTGAAATTCGGAATTGGTGTTAGAAGACAAGAAGCTGCGAACCAAAGTCACGCGCGTCGCTATGTGGATAGCACCATCTTATATATTCCACAAGTGTTCCGCTTCTTCGAAGCTACTTTGTCTGGATTTCTTCACATGGGCTTCATCGTTATGGAGTATGTGCTTGGAGTCCGCTTGGATACGCTCGATGTACTCAATATCCCAAATCTTGCGAAGCGTATGATGGATGCAATTCAACACCTTTCTACAATTCCTATTCCCCCAAGTCAAGGGCCTGGCCCAGTTGGCGGTGGGTCCGCACAAGGCTACATGTGGTCAGATGACGGAACTGGGTGTACCTTTGAGACAATCAAAGATATGGAAAACTGGATGAACACAAGACTTGACGTCGCCAACCAGCCG
>JALNQF010000848.1:0-12619 GCA_028456385.1 Ophiosphaerella korrae | reverse complement strand
TATAAAAAGTAAGCTTTAAAAGCTTTAAAAATAGTAACTTATAATAGCTATAATAATAGTTACTAAAGAGTTTATAAAGCTAAGAAAACTCTAAATATACTAAGTATAGCGTATAAGCGCTTAGTACCTATATATAAGCCTAAAATAAATAGAATTATAGGTAAAGTTATTTTTAACTAAGTTTAGATAACTACTATAAAACTTATTAAATAGTACTACTACGTAGCTTACTTAGGAGGTATATTATAAGTTAGAGCTCTACTCTATATAATTTAAGTAAGCTTATAGTAGTAAGTAAGCTATATAAGCTATTTAAGCTACTCTACTATATATAAGTAGCTTAGCTTAGATAGCTCTTTAATTAATAATTATCTCCTACTTATTCTTAAGCTTATATCTTATAATAGTTCTTTTATACTTTCTATATTATATCTATTTTAGCTTTTTTTATTAAGTTAGGTATACTTTATACTTTTAATTCTAACTTATCTTTTATTACTTTTTAGTTCTTTAGAGGTAAATAGAGTAGTCTCTTTATTACTTCTAGGTTTATTAGTAGTAACTAATAAAGTTAGGAGTTTTTTTCTTTTTAAGTCTTTTATTAGTAGATTTCTTATTTCTTTTATTTTTTTAAGCTAATCTTAAGTTTTTTCTTTTATTACTACTACTTTTCTCTTTTATAAAAACTATTTTACTTTTTACTTCTTTAAAAATTAAATAAAGTAGTTATTATTATAATAAAACTTCTAGTAAAGTATTATATACTATATTTCTTTATTAACTACTACTTTCTTTTAAAGTTTAACTTATACTTTTAGTAATTTCTTCTTATTCTTAGTTATCTTTAACTAGGCTTTTTTTCTAAATCTTTTCTTTTATAGTTCTTAGTAAAGTATCCTATTTTTCTATATTTATAATATATAGTATCTTTTTTTTTAATTAGTAATCTTTTATATAGTAACTTAGCTTACTATAATTAGAGTACTTAAAGTCTTTATTTTTATTTTTATTATTTTTATTAGTATTTAAGATTATTAGGTCTATACTATAATAGTAATTAAACTATCTTCTATATTTATTTATTCTCTATTCTTAGATATTATTATTAACTTATATTCCCTATCTTTTTAGACCTTCTAGTATTCTAGGTTTCTTTATTTATATTATCTTATATAAAATATTTAACTTTATTCTTTATTTAAATTTTAATATTAGAGATAGTTTATTTTATTCTATATTTTATAATAATTATTTAAACTATAATATATATTCTAGTATACTCTTATATAATTTAAACTTCTTTAGCTATTCTTTTACTTATAAAGTAATATTAGTGTTTTTAAATACTACTCTTATTTATTAAGTAAAGTATCTATAACTTCTAAAGATAGCTATAGTTTTATCTTTTTTATTCTAGGTACGTATAATTAGTAGTCTATCTAGAAAAGTTTAAACTATTTTATTATATCTTCCTTAAAGTATTTTCTTATTTATACTACTTTCTTTTCTTTTATATTAAAGTATACTTCCTATATATTTATTTAAAGTAGTATAGCTACTAAAAATTATCTTAGTTTTTTCTTTATTCTATTAAATATTTTTAGTTTAAGTAGCTTAAGTAGTTTCTTTAATATACTTAGCTCTAATTTCTTAGTAATTACTTCTTTTTAGTTTTATCTAGCTATAATAGCTTTTATCTAAGCTTTATTCTTCTTAATATATTTTTATAGTTCTTTATTCTACTTAGTTAAAGTATTAATAATACTTTATATATTTTCTTTATCTATAATTAGATTATTTAGGTTTATCTTAACTACTACCTAGTTAGTATTATCTAACTTATAGCTACTTAGAGGTACTTTCTTTACTTTCTTAGATATTCCTTCTACTATTATATTAGCTTAGACTATATACTACTTACGCTTTACTACTCTTAATAACTTAATTAGTAAAGTATAATAAGGCCTTAAGCTATTAACTACTTAAGGCCTCTAGGGGAGTTAAGTAGATTAAGAGTTAATAACTAAAAGATATATAGTAATTATATAATAAACTGTAAATAATAGATAATTCTTAATAGGTAATATTAAAGTATTATTATTCTTAGTTAGAGATTAGATTACTAATACTATCCTAATAATATACATTACTACTAACTATATACTTATTATCTTACTACTAGATTATAGCTTCGTCTATACTAAGTCCTATAAAGTAGTAAAGCTACTTTATAGCTTTATTTATACTAAGCCTTATAAAGCTATAAAGTTATTACGTATCTCTATTATAATTAACTTCTATTACTACTATAACAAGTAAGTTATAAACTTACTAATATTAGCATGTATTAGTAAGTTTGCAATATTAGTAAGCTCGCAATGTTAGTAAGTTTACAATGTTAGTAAGTTGCAAACTTACTAACATTGGCGCGAAAATAAGAGATATAAGGGATAACTCCCTTACATATTTATTGTTCACAGTTTATTACACGATTACAACACGTACCTTAGCTATTAACTCTTAATCTATCTAACACCCCCCCTTGAGGCCCCAGGTAGTCGACGACTGGGAGCCCCGTTACACATAACCTAACAAATATATAATTTTAGGGAGCGACGGCTAACGTAATCAGCAAGCGAGCGGGCATCTTTAAATACACTAAAGAGCTGAAATTTGAATATTGTTGAGATGTATTAAATATTAAAATTTCAGCCTTTTGGTGTATTTTGAGGTGCCCGCTCGCTTGCCGAATACGCTATGTGATTACAGAAACTTTGTAGAGAATTACTATTCTCTAGAAATTTCAGCCGCAACACCATCCTCACACCACCTATTTTACCTAATTTGGCGCCACATAGCTATACGTTGCCAGCTATAGCCGTCTGTGTATGCCCAAAGCAGTTCAGGTAGGCGAGAGGCTTTACAGCTTACCATCGCAATCATGCAGGCATCATTATCCCCGAGATCGTGGGCAACTCTAGTGCTCATTGCGCGAAGATAAACTCACTATAACTCTCAGCGCGGCAGTTGCCGAATTGATCTCATGATTCACTGGAGAGGTGGAAGCAGCAAGAAAGCTCTACCGGCCGTCCGTAGTGCGATTATCTTTCGTCTCATGCTATGAAGACGTCAAAAGGCGCATCGCTTCGCATGGAGCTGGACAGGGGCAAGCGGTAGGAATGGATCTCGGTCGAGTTCAAACGTAGCAGCCTAACTGAAGAGACGAGCAGTGCAACTCGCTCGTCCGATGAGAACATCCGTCCTAGCTATTGACGTTAGCAAGCATGCAGGAAGAGAGGACGCTGAGCCATACCGAATAATCGCATCTAACAGAGAGGCACTGCAAGAGTGCTGTGAGCTGATCGTGTTGTACCTTGTCATATCCTTGGTTTTGTGAGTGAGTTGGCACAACCTCAGCTGGGGGCAGAGTGTGGCTGATTGCACAGCTCAGTTTGCGCAGTAAGGCTGAACTGCAGTTGCAGGCTTCAGCAGAAGGCGAGTTTGCAAGCGACTAGACTAAATTGCGTATGGCTATGGTATGATACAGTTCACTTAGTCCGTCTAAGGGTATTTCTGTTACCTGCCCACCGCACCAAGTTACGCAGTAACTTGTCCCTGCGCAGCTCAACGCAAATTTCGTGCAGCCACCCCCCCCCCCCCCACATAACTTTGACGCGTATTTTCAACAGCAATATGAGCTATACAATCCCTGGAACTTATCAGCAAGTTGAAGCTCGAATTGCTGTGCCCACCGTATTTTTCTCGATGGATTTAGGGACATATTAGTGACCTAGCCAAACAACACCGCGTCCCATATGCACGATTGTATGCCCGCATTAGAGGGCGCGATAATAAGATGCAACACCCTGGCACGAACCAGAGACTTACACCAGCTATTGATCTTAGTATAAAGCAGTATATAACGCGTTGCGATAGGCTTCGAATGCCTGCCCTCCTCCCTCAACTCACCGCCGCGTTTCAAACCGGCTTCAACCTGAACGACCCCTCCGGCCAGGCTCCTCCCTCCGGGATGAGCCTCTTCATGCAATAGAGTCTATCCGTCAACAAGCCTTTAAGTAATCTACAATTAAATCTAGGTGGGCACAAGCTGGGGTTTATTCATGGGATCCTGAGAAAGTGCTACAGAAGATCCGCGATGAAAGGCCTATAACACCACCACCCACTTTCGCATCTCAGCACTTTACTCCGACTCCGCAGACTCACCGCACCTTAAAGCGATTTATCGACAATACAAGAATAAAAATTGACGAAAGTAGAGCGTCAAATACACGTCTTCAACGCCTATTAAAAGCTTCAGCAGCATTAGCTGATTTACATGAGCTTACCGTGCGGGAGCTTGAGTCTCTTACTGCAGCCCGGGCACGTAAGGAGCGACAATCTTCAAGGCGCCGTCAAGTACGTCAAGCTCAGAAGGGAGGAGTACTTACAGCAAAATCTGCCCGTGAAGCTATTAATAAACGCGTCGAGGAGGAGGCTCAAAGAGCTGCCCGAAGTACTATACGAAAGGCAAAGAATGACTCAAGTAATCAACGAGCAGCGTCAGGAGCCTCATTAACTGCACAGGAAGAGTTAACTTTTGTTACTGTTTCATTTTAAATAATGTAGTAAGTCGTAATTATTGTACTGCGTTAAAATTCAATCGATTTTACCCTGGTACGTACGAAATTTGCGTTGAGCAGAGGATTTGCGTTGAACCGCGCAGGGCCATTATGCAGTAACTTGGCGCGGTGGGCGGGTAGAAGATAAACTGCGACAGCCTTGATGTGGCTAGTATCCACGTTACTAGAAATCCTGTAATTTAGCCCGTGCGTAGAACATGTACAATAATCTAGGATTTTAAAAAAAAAAAAAAAAAAAAATTTAAAACACCAGACTAGTGAGGATGTCTGGTAAAATATCTCAGGCATCTCCGGGTGGCTTACCCCCCGTACGAAATGGTGGTTCGTAGTGGGAGGTAAGGCGCCAAGCCCCCGTAATAACCGTGCGACAAGCGAGACGGTGTCTCGATGTCTGAGCCCGGTGATAACTACTATGACCACATGGCTAATTCCTAGGCGGAAGACGGGATGAATCTCAATACATGAAAATTCTTGGTCATGGTCGTACCATGCTCGCACCCAGTCCGCCAATCCGCTTCACTAGCTTGCATGCAGCATGCAGCTCGCCGACGAGGCTACATCTGATGTTTTCCAGCTCCAGCCTGGTAAAGCCACGACGCGACGGATCAGCAGATGCTCCTGTAGCCTTCTGCAGATTCTACTGTTTAGCGCATCAGTAACCTCATAGTTTTCATCTGTCGGGTGTATTCGTTAACACCATTCATCGCCTGATCAGAATTGTCCCTGAGCGGAAGTTGAACGCGAAAGATGGAAATATGCGAAGTTCGTCCTGACCTGTTATTCCGTGCGAGAGGGGATTCCGAGTGCTGTCGATGCAGACTGCCAATATGCCTAGAATGGTCTGTTCCCACTCTAGGGTGACAAGACAGATGATGAAGATCACAGTACAGTCCACAGCCGGCCTGCATCAGGGAGGCGATCCAACTGCCGCGCTCTGGCAGTGAGGAGCTCGTCGGTTTTGTAGACAGTCTCGGCTGATAGTTGCCAGATCAATGGCGAGACATCCCGAGGTACACAGTTGTCTGAAAGACTGTGTCGTGAGATACAAATTAGAGAAGTATAAAGCCGTCCCGGTTGCTGACCTTCATGCCAGTCCTCCAGACCAATCCGACTTCATCCCATATACCAAGTCTTCACGCTTGGAGTCCACTACTTCCCAACCAAGCAAACTCTTGCAATGCACCTCAAATTCTTTCTCATTCTCTTGTTCCAAGTCTTCCTTGTCACGGCTTTCTCGCTACGCGGCCTCGAAGTCCGTGACGAGGAGACAGAGGAGGGCTTGACCAATGGTGTCTGCGGGAACGAAGGAGCTGAGGAGGCTTATCTCGCATCTTTGGAGGGAGAAGGCGGATTTGACGCTTCTAATGTTACTTCGTTCAATGAACGTTCGACGCTGACAATCGACACATACGCCTTCATCATTGGTTCGACGGTGGCCCAGCGCGACAGAGTTACGGTGAGTTTCAACGGGCTAAGCCGCATAACAGCTTCTACATGATGCGAGTTTGTGGCTAAATCTCGCCTAGGATGCCCATATAACCGCACAGATGAAGGCCCTGAACGATGCCTACGGCACAATAGGCATACAATTTGTGCTCAAAGACGGAAAAGCAAAGCGTGTTGCGCCCAACGCGGACTGGGCCACTTTCAACAGTGACCCCGGAGGCAACATTGTCGTCAACCCCGCCGTCCTCGCCCTCCGAAAAGGGACGTACCGAACCCTGAACCTGTTCTTCGTGGAGCGTCTCGACAGGAAAAAAGCATACACCAAGGGCTATTGCACCTTCCCGCAAAAAAACCCGGACGCCCCCCTTCCCGGGGACACTGTCATAGCCAAGAAAGGTGACGGCTGCGTCATCAGGAGAGGGACCATGCCCAACTGGACCATCACAGTTGACGGGCGTAAAACTCCCTACAGGGGCGTCACAGCCATCCACGAGGTTGGCCACTGGCTCGGGCTGGTACATACATTCACCAAAGGCAAGAATGGCCACGAATGTGAGGCCCCAGGTGACAAGGTCGCCGACACGCCCTACGAGAGAAAATCGGAAGGAGATGACGTCTTGTATTGTAGAACGAGACACACCTGCTCGCCGTTTAGTGAGGACCCCATCCACAACATCATGACTTACGGGCCCGAGTAAGTACTACCACGTTAATGCCATTCAGACTTTGTACACCGGCAGGCTGACGCCGCGTTGAAGCTTCTGTCTGCCCCTGAGCAGCAACAAACTTGGTCGGACGGATTTCACACCTGGCCAGGGGGCGTTCGCAAGGTGGAATTTCGCGACGTACCGGGCGGGCAAGTAAAGGAGGTAGGTGTGCCAGTCTTTGCGAGCCGGTGGAATGAATGATTTACGAAGGTGCATGGCGGGAGAATGGACGAGGTGGCGGTGCGAGTTGGGAGCCCCAGCGATGGTCCTGGCCGAAAGCTTAGTCAACCGATTTTCGATCAATAGTTAGCAGGGCGACAAATGGAGAACAATAGTTGATCAAACCATTGCTTTTTGGTGGAGAGTAAATCGAATTGACATGTAATTTCGCAATTCGTGGGTATCTCGGGGTATCTATCCGTGAACGCCAGGCCCTTCGCAGGTTCCCGTCCGGTTGTCACAAATTCCCTAACTGTGCGCTGGGAGTTGAAATCGTACGTTCGAAACACCGATCGTAGGTCGGGTGATCGTGGTTGGCGGGTGCGTGATGCTGCAGATGGGTAACTTGGCGAACACCTTCACCCAGCTGTAGCTGAGTAGGACGTCTGAGAACAGCTCGTAAAGCTTGTCGCGGACGCCCCTGTCCTAACAATTAGCCCACTGCGTCTCAGCCCACATTGATTCTCGGAGGCAGCGATTCTGGGTTATGATCAGAGAGAAGATTAGACTGATCGGCATCTCGGGAACCGAGCTAGCCCTGGTTTCCCAAGGAAGCGCGGGGGCATCGCCTCAAGCCCGCTCATACGGTTAAGGATGAAAGTCCTCATCATAGTGTCTGGAGGTAAGGAAGAATATGCTTACATCTTGAGAAGTGGACGAACACCTTGATCATGCTAGCAGGGAGGACGGCCGACCCGCTCTGGCCATGACCTTGCGCCGGAGGCGATAGTTAGTAGAAACAATGGATGGAAGAGTGCTGTATGCAGCTCGTGAATCATGCAGGGTCTTGCCATGCATGACCACCACCACCACCACCACAGCTCTGCCAGCACTCATCCCTCACAAACAGGAACAACCCAGAAGCACCTCTCTTCGACCCTAGAGATTGCAGCGCACATATAAGGAGCCGCTGGCTGTTTGACCGTACGACAGCTGTATCACGAAAGCATGCAAGGACTTTCCACCTTCGTATGCGCTTGCAACGACGGTGTTTTGCCATAACGCTCGGTTGAACCTACATGCCGAAGCGCAGGCTTCGATTTCCAGGCCCGCCGCGCTCTATTTTAGCTTGTATCCTTCCCATCACATTGTATTCCCCTTCAACGAGCTGGGACAAAAGCTCGCTGCGGCTTGGTCTAGGAATCGGCGCGCCGACTCGAGAAGTATGACGACGTGGTGAGCTCAATCAGGTCGTTCCATTGGTCAGCGGAAGGGTCAACGACAGATCTCGGCACTCGGGGGCGACGCATAGTATGGCTCTACATCCCAAAGTAGGTATCACTGTGCGTTGGACTGCATCTCGAGGTGTGTGTGAGATTGCTGTGTCGAAGCTGGTTTCGCCGCTAGAAGCGCGTTGGCTGACTAAATCTTACAATAAAATACCCAAGCACCAATCGACGGGGCGGCGCTGCATGAAACTGCACACCACAGCGCGCCTAGGGCTAATAATGGCTTCCTGGTATCAGAGGGAGGTTATGAGAGTAGGATAAGCCTATTCTACAAATTTTTGGAGCAATAAGGACTTGAGGTTGGCGCTGTGGGGAGGGAAGTCTGTTAGGTCACGAAAGAAGGCGCTGCACAAATCAGGCACAGAGACGATGATGCAAATGTAATTTTGGGGGAGGAGTGGGTTATAGACTTTCAGAATTAGCTACAACAGACTATTTTCATAGCACTATAGCAATATTCGTTGTGCACATAGGTTTTGCAGTTGCTGAAAGTCAAGGTATCCCTCATTTGTCTCGGCACACAGTTTGTCTCGCTACGCAGTGAGGGACGTTAATCTACCAGTTCCTGGAATTGTATTACCCCTTCTCTATAGCTACCCATATTCGGGCTGATCCCGCATAATCTTCCAATTCGTGCCTTTGGGTGCTCGTCTTAGGAGAGATCCCCAATTCCTGTAGCTCCGGTCAATCGGGTCAATTAGAAGTCTTGGCTGAACGAACCAATTAGGGAATAGTTAAGGTTGGTACTAATATTAACAAGGACTAGAAAGTGGGCTATAGCTAAGATCTCAAAAACAAGAACTATAATTAAGGGCCTAAGAGTAGAAACTACGTGTTAAGGCCTTGGAACCGGGTAAGGGTAACGAGGGCAAGTAGGCTTCTGTGAGAGGAGCGAGATCAATGAACAAGTACTACTTGACTTGATTAACAGTAGGCTCTGTATCAGAGTATCACGAGTAGGTGCGAGTATCAATGTATGATAAGAATCTGATTGAAGTATCTGTCGTGATGCTTAGTTTAGATACGAGTGTAAAGAAGAGATTAAACACGATATTCTATAGAGGCCTATCTAGGGTAGTAAATAGGTTCGTAGTACCTAGCGAGGTATCGTGGTTAGGTTGGGGTTGCATTAACCTAGTAGTAGGGTTAGGTTAGGGTTGTATTAACTTAGTAGTAGGGTTAGGTTAGGGTTGTATTAACTTAGTAGTAGGGTTAGGTTAGGGTTATATTAACCTAGTAGCAAGGTTATTGTAACGGGGTCGCCTGCTGTCGACTGCAAGTGACCCTTAGTGTGTGTTAGTAAATTAAGAGATAATAACAAAAGCTCGTGTAGTAATTAGCAATAACTATAAATAATAGTTAATTTGTGTGTACAATGTTAAGTATTAGCGTTCTTGGTTAGAGATTAGATTGCCGATACTATCCTAATAATGCGCATTTCTACTAACTATATACTTCTACTAATCTATTAATCTATAATTATTTACCGTCTATACACTTATGTTATAGGCGTAACAAGAGAAATCGAGATAGAACTAATTAGCCTAAACTTAAGTACTAACGAAGTATAGGACGAGCGGGGTAATAATCTAGATTAGGAAACTACTTACAACTAGGATACTGTTATAATACCAAGCAGCAGGTAAGCCGTTGTATCGTACGCGATTAGGCTAGGCAATACAGCGCAGTAGAACACGTAACTGTTTAGTAGTAAACGCTCTAGAGCGAACGCTCTAGAGTAAGCGCTTAGGAATAAACGCTAGATAGCAAGTATATAGGAACGTCGATAGACCTTTATAGACTATTGTATTTAATCTCTTCTTTACTTCTTATCCTAATAGAGTATTACAACTAATACTTTAATTAGATTCTTATCTACCTATTAATACTTATATACCTCGTAATACTCTAATAAAAGCTAACTATTAATTAAGTTAAGTAACTAACTTGTTTATTAACCTCGCCCGTCTTATAGAAGCCTACTTGCCCTCGTTACCCTTACCTAGTTCTAAGGACTTAATATATTAAACACTCTTAAGATAAGTAATACGTTAATAAATATAGACAACTAGCGTATAGAAGTAACCTATACTACTACTTCTAAGGTTACTAAGCTAGACCTCTACTATAGAGAATAAAACAAGCTTAAGCTATAGATTTTATAACTTAATCTCTTCTTTAAGGTAAACTAAGTTTAAGATAAAGATAGAGCTATACTTGTATTATTCTATATAAGGGGCAAAGTAAAGAAATAGGTTACGCTATACCTTAAGAAATACTTTAATAATAATAATAGTAACTATAATAAGATATTTAAAGAATAGATTAAGTTTAAAGATAAAGTATAATAAGCCTTTCTACTAGTAAATAAGATAGTAGTAGTAGAGTGCGCGATATAGTAGCTATAATAATATAAAGTAGTATTAAACTATACTAATAAATTCTAAAGCTATATAATATAAATAGAATAGAATAATAAGTTATTAATAAGGATATTTTAATAGAGACTTAAGAGTAATATTTAAAGTAAGCTAATACGTAGTAGAGCTATAATTAAGACGTTAGAAAACTTAATAGAAGAAGTAATTTAAGTTAATAACTATATATATAAATATATAGTAAAAGCTAAAAATAGTAGAGTACTATATATAAATAATAAGAAGTATAAACCTAAGTATAAGTAGTAACGTAAATATAAAAACTACTAAGTTTAGGGTAGCTATAGATACTTTAAGCTAGACAAGATATATATTAATAATATAAACCTAAGAAAACTAGAATATAATTACTATAAAAACCCTAAAAGAGTAGAAAGCTAAAAATACTATAAGTATAGTAAAACTAGGTACCTAGTAAAGAATTACTAAGTAAAGAATAAGATTAAATAATAAATTAATATACTTAAGAGGTAAAATAATAATAAAGAAGAAGAATAGAAAGTAATCTCTAAAAGAAGTTAGGATAAGAGAGATTATAAGACTATAAACCTCTAGTAGTAGAATATAATTAAGAAATATAACTACTATAAGATTACTATAAAGCTAAGTAACCTTATAATAGATAATAAGATAAAAGCTATAAATATACTACTAGGAGTGCAAAGCTATATAAAGAGGTATTAGCTAAAGTAAAAGTAAGCTAGGATAAATACTTTAGAATACCTTTAGCTATACTAGAGAAGGATAGGGTATAAACGTAAGATAATACTATATCTAAGAAAGTAAGTATATATAGCCTAAGACAAGAATAAAAAAGAAAACTAAGAGCTTAAGACTTCTAAATATAAAATAGTACCTAAAATACTAAAGCTAAAGTAAAAGAATACTAAAGTATAAGATAGATTTATAAAAGAAATCTAAAGACTAGTAAATAGCTACTACTTAGTAAAAGAATAGTAAGATAAAGAATACTAGATACGTAAAGTAGAGTAAACCTAGTAATATAAATTAGCCTATACTAATAATAAGTAAGTACTAATTATTATAGATCTAGTATTAATATAAGAATTATAATACTAGCTATACTTATATAACCTAAACTACTTACTACTATTATAAATAAGATATTACTATAATAACTACTTTACTTACTATTCTAATAAGATAAGATCTAGATATTTCTTTTATAAGAGATCTAGATATAAATAGAACTAGGAAAAGTATATAAATATAAGATATAAATAATACTTATAGGATAAGTAAGAAGTAGAGTACTTTCTAAGTATAACTAAAGAAGATATAAATATAAGTAAAATACTTATAAATAACTAATATATTAATTTAATCTAGTAAACCTATATACTTAAGAAGTATAAATAAGATAAAGAGATTAATATACTCTAAAGATTTTAGTAAAAGATAAATAAAGATTATAAGATTAAGTCTTTTTTAAGTAAATAGCTAACGCTAAATATATATCTAGAAGCTATAATACTATTAACACTAAAAAACTTATTAAACTCTTAGTAAAGATAAAGAAAGAAGAAATAAAAGTATTAGTAGATTTAGAGTTATTTATAAACCTAATTATACTTAAAGTAGTAGAATAAGTAAGACTCTAACTATAAGTAAAGAAGATACTATATCTAATCTATATTACAAATAAATAACTAATACTAGAAAACCTAATAGTTAGTAATAAACTAACTATAGAGTTTCTTATTTAAGGATATAGTATAAAGATTACTTTAGACGTATTAGTTTTAGCTAATAAAGATATTATACTAGGAATCCTATAGCTATAAGAGTTTAATCCTAAAGTTAATTAAAAAAACTAGAACTTTTTATTTAATAACTATAAAAACGTATATAGATCTAAGCCTATATATTAGTAGTATTTAATAGTAGATAAGAAGGTATTATATAAGATAGTAGCTTTA
>JALNQF010000847.1:0-12632 GCA_028456385.1 Ophiosphaerella korrae | reverse complement strand
TACCTAGAAAAGAATTGTATAATATATAGAAACCCTAAAGTAAATAATAAAGTATAGCTTATAAGAAAAAGAGGCTATAACTATATAAGAGTAATTCTAGTAGAAGATATCTAAAGATAGGAAATAATACTAGAAGAAGGTTACGTAGTAATAAGGCCTAGACTAAAACTACCTAAGAAATACGTCTAAGGAAGACTATAGTATAAATACAAGTATAATAAATATTTAAAATATAAAGAATATAAACTTAAAATAAGGCTATAGCTCTAAGAAGATAGACAATTTACAAAAATACCTAAGTAAGAAAAGCTAAAAGGTATAGGAGGCCTATATATTACAAAAATAGGTATATACTAAGAAAAGAAAGTATAAATAATAATTAATAGTAGAGCTATAAGGAACTTTATATTAAAGAAGTTTGTAGAAGGCTAAAGAATAACCTATACTATAAAGAAGTACTCTTAATAACTAAGTACAATTAAAGGAAAACTATTCTAGGAACTTATAAGGTTTAAGACAACACCCTCTACACTAAAGCTAGAAGAATTAGAAATTAAGAACGTAGTTATAGATATAACAATAATTAATAACAAATAAGATATAATACTAGGAATACTATAGTTATAGATAACTAACCTAAGAATTAATTAGAGAATAGGAAGAATTAGCTACCCTAAAAAGGAAACGTTAAAAGCTAACATAGTTATATACAAAGGAGAATTCTTAGAAGAATATAAGAAATAGAAAAAATAGCTTATAGAACCTAAAGATTACCTTCTAGAATATTAACTATAGGATTTAGCGATAGATCTAAAGGAAGATAAGGATATAGGATAGAGCCTAGTTTATAGAAAAATAGAAGAAGAATCTAAGATTAAATAAACGTTTATTAAAAACGTACTAAAAAAAAGATAGATATAAGAATCTAAGTCCTTAGTAGTATATAAACTTATATTTATAGATAAAAAAGGAATAAATAATAAAAGACCTTGCGTAGACTTTAGAAAAACTAACGCAATTATAAATAAGAACTAATACCCTTTACTACAAATAGACGCAATATAAAATAGACTATAGAAAGCAAGAATCTTTATAAAACTAGATATCTAGAACGCCTACTACTAGATTAGAATTAAGAAAGGTAATAAATAGAAAATAGCGTTTAGAACATAATATAAACTATATAAATACCTAGTTATACCCTTTAGCTTAATAAACGCACTAGTAGCCTTTTAAGAAAGAATAAATATAGTACTAAGAGAGTACTTAGATATATTTATATTTGTATACCTAGATAATATCCTTATATTCTTAGAAATAGAAGAAGAACACGTATAGTATATGTACAAAGTGCTAGAAAAACTAGTAGAAAGTAAACTATTCTTTAAAATAAGAAAATATAAATTCTATACAAAGGAAATAGACTTCCTTAGATTTATTATTAAACTAGGAAAAATTAAGATTAATCTAGAAAAAATTAGATTAATTAACAAATAGCTAATACCTAAGAACTTAAAGGAAGTATAATAATTTTATAGCCTAGCTAACTTTTACAAAAAGTTAATAGTAAGATAGTCTAAAGATATAGAACTAATAATAAGGCTTATAAAAAAGGATATACTATTTAAATAGATAAGAGAATACGATAAAGTATTTAAGAAGATTAAAAAGAAGTTTATAGAAAACCTAGTTATTAGAATATATAACCTAGACCTACTAGTAATAGTAAAAATAGACGCATCTAATTTAGTTTATAGAATAGCACTAATACAAGAAGACCTAAAGACTAAGAAAGAATATTTAGTTAAATACTTCTCTAAGAAAATAAAGCTAGTAGAGCTTAACTATCTAATTTATAACAAAGAGATACTAGTAATCTATAAAGTATTTAAATAATAGAGAGTATACTTATAAGGAGTAAAATACTAAATAAAGGTCTATATAGACTATAAGAATCTTATAAGATTTATACTAAATAAAAAACTAATATAATAATATATAAGATAGTAGGAATTCCTATTAATATTTAATATAGAAATTATATATATAAAAGGGAAAGATAACTAATTTATAGATACTCTTAGTAGAAGACTAGACTTATAGAAAGAAGTAAGCGCTACTAGTATAGTTCTAGTTAAAAACGAAGAAGGATATTTAGTCCTAAATATACCTAAAATAGCCGCAACACTTAAAAGAAAGAGTAGTAAGCTAGATAAATAGATTTAAGAAGAAATAAGAAAAGCTCCTAAAGAAATAGAGAAACTTAAAATTTAAGAAAGTCTCGCAAGAGCCTATAGAAGAATGTATATTCTAAGAAAAATATAAAGAGAATTTATATAATAGTTCTATAAACTACTAGTATATAGATATTAAAGAATTAATAAAATACTAGATAGACTACTAAGAGATTATTATATCCTAAGAGCAAGACAACTAGTAATAGAAGCACTATAAGATTATATAGAATACTAGAGGAATAAGTATAGTAAACACGTACTATACAAGAAGCTACAACTAGTAGAAGTACTAGAATAACTATAAAGAGTTATTATAATAGATTTTATTATAAAACTACTTAAGTTAAAAGACCTAATATTAGGAGTTAAGTATAATAGAATCCTAATAATAGTAGATAAACTTATAAAATACTTATACTTTAGACTATATAAAGAAAAAAGTAGAATAGAAGTTACTATATACTAGGTTCTAGGAACTATAATTAGTTAATATAGACTACTAGACAAGATTATTATAGATAGAGATATAAGATTTATATTAAAACTATAGGGAATAATAATAGTATAATTAGGAATTAAATACGTAATATCTACTACATACTACCTACAAATAGATAGATAATTAGAAAGAATAAACTAGATCGTAGAATAGTACCTAAGATACTATCTTAACTATAACTAGAATAATTAGGTATAGTTACTACCTATAGTATAGTTAGCATACAATAGCGTAAAGAATAAGATAATAAGAGTATTACCTTTTTTTATAAACTATAGATTTAACCCTAGTATATATAGAATACTAAGACTAGAGATATCTTAGTTTCTAAAAGGAGAAAACTTTACTAATAGACTTAAAGATATATATAAGTAATTAAGATAAGATATAGAATTCCTATATAATTAAATAGTAAAGTACTATAATAAGAAATATAAAAAAGGACCCTAATTTAGAAAAAGAGAAAAAGTATAGTTAGTACGAAAAAATATTAAGAGTAAGAGACTAAGTTTAAAATTAGACTACGTTAAGATAAGACTATATAAAATTAAGAAAGAAGTTACGCTAGTTATATTTAAATTAAAGCTACTAAACAAAATAAGGATACACCTAACCTTCTACGTAGTACTACTTAAGATAGTACTATAAAACGTAGAACTACTAGTATATAAAGTAGATACGTACAAAGAATAAGAAGAATAGGAAGTTAAAGAAATTTTAGTACGCTAGTTCTATAATAGTAGGAACTACTACCTAGTAAAATAGATAGGTATAGACGAAAAAGGATAACTATAAGAAGAAATATAGGAACTAGAAAATAATCTTAACTACTCTAAGAAACTAGAGGACTTCTAAAGTTAAAACCCTCTAGAACGCCTAGTAGTAAACTAAGAGAACTAATATTACTATTACTAGATAGAGAGGTAATAAGAGCGCCTAACGCAAGACCTACTATAGCAACACTAAATACCTTATCTAAGTCTAGCTTAGCTTCTAGAGCTACTAACTATATAGCTAATTTCTTATTATTTAGCGCCTTTATCTTATAAAGACGAGAGAGACAAGCTTAATTTTCTACTAGCTTACTCTACGCAAGCTCCTAGATCTACTTACGCTTAGCTTTAGCCTCTATAATTTAAGATAGTAATTTCTCTTAAGCCTAGTTAATAGCTCTTCCTATTATTATTAAGCCTAGATACAAGAATAAGTATAATAAATATATACTCTATAAAAGAGATACTAGACACGTTATAAGAACTATAAATGTTTATATAGATATACGCTTTATAAGCTCTACTATTGTTTGTAGAAACTATATAAAGAGAGTACTTAGGATTTAACTTAGAAGAAGTATAATAAGAATAAGAAAATATTTTAACACTATTACGTAACACGTAATTAGTAAGAAGATATTAACAACGTGTAGAAGAGGTAACTATAGAGAGTAATAAGGAGCTAGAAATTAACAAAGAGAGTAAGATAATAACCTTAGCTTTAGGATAGATAAATAAGGACTTACCTAGAGGAGGAGATAGTGTTACGATAGTAACAAGAGAAATATAGATAGAACTAATTAGCTCTATAACTAAAGGATTAAGTTCTTACAAATATAAAGAATACGAACTTAATTAAGAAACTACATATAATTAGGATACCTAAAGTAATCTATAATCTATAGACTCTTAGCGTTAATAGATTATAGATTAAGGTAATCTATAATCTATTATTTTTAGTAGTAATAGATTAATAGATTAGGATAAGTATATAGTTAGTAGTAATACGCATTATTAAGATAGTATTAGTAATTTAATTATTAACTACGAGTAATAATATAAAGATAGTTGTAAAACATCTTCTATTGTTTATAGCCTATTATAGATTATAACACGAGCTTTTGTTATTACCTTACAATCTACTAACACCTATCTAGGCTATTAGGAAGTTGACCCTAGTAAGCTAGTAATAGGTTTACTACTAACTAACTCTCTAGCTATTAAGTATAATACGTATAGTATATATTCTATAGCGCTAGTAGTAAGAGTCCTTTTAGTACTATAGTCTCTAGTACTATACGTTTTATATACGCTTTCTAAGCTTAGCTTAGTTATAGATTTTCTTACTCTACTAGTTATCTTTACTCTAGCTACTAAGCTTACTAGTTGTAATTTCTCCTAGAAGGTAAGTAATAAGTATACTAGTAATAGGTTCTCTTACTTATAGTTGTATCTTCTTAAAGAGCTATCTATAAGATTTAGCTTACTAGCCTAGTATTTTACTTTAAAATTAAAAGCTCTTAAGTATATAGCCTAGTATACTTAGCGTAGGTTTAGCTTATATATAGTATATATTAAGCGTAGGTTATTATAATCTATAAGTACTTAAATTATATACTATATACCTTTAAGGTAGTATATCTACTATTTAAAACTATAAATAATAGTAAGAAGTTTAGTATTATATATTTTATAGTTTAATTCTACTTTTTATAGTTTTCTAGAAGTAAAAGTAACTAGATACTATTTTCTATCTAGGTAGAGCTAGGACAAGATCCTAGAGATTACAAAGGTTAACGTATCTATCTCTAAGTAAATAAGTAGTACTAAGATATAGTAGTATAAGAGAGGTATACTTATAAAGTACACTTTAAGTTATTTAAAAGCTTTTTATACTATACTAAGCTAATAGAATTCTTACTTCTCTTTTAATAAGTCTATAAAAGAAGCTATTTTATAAGTATATCTCTTAATAAATCTTTAGTAGAAGTTTATAAAACCTAGGAATAACTATTATTCTTTAATACTTATAGGCTCTAGCTATTATATAATAGTCTTAATACACTTAGGTTTAGCGCGTATACTATACCTTATAATAATAAAGCCTAGAAAATACACTTTATTAAATATAAAAGTATATTTCTTTAGGTTTATAAAGAGTTCTACTCTTCTTAGTACTACTAGTATAGAGTAGATAGCGCGCTAGTATAGTATAATATTATCGCTATAGGTATATATAAGTATATTATTAAGGTATACTATATAGATATAATCTAGGAGTCTACTAAGCGCCTTATTAATATATACTTAAAAACTAGTAGAAGTATTAGTTAGCTTAAAAAGTATTACTAAGTATTTAAAATACCTATAGTAAGTGTAGAAAGTAGTTTTCTACTTATCTCCTAATTTAATTCTAATTCTATAGTAAGTATCTTTAAGATCTAAAGTAGTATAGTATTATACGCCTAATAAGTAGTCTAGTATCTCCTTAATTAGTAGGAGTAGGTACTAATCTTTTACTATAACTAAGTTTAGGCTATAGTAGTTAATATAAAAGTATAGGGCTCTATCCTTCTTTAGAATAAAAAGGATAAGTACCTTTACTAAACTATTACTATAATATATCTAGCCTTTATAGAGTATATCCTCTATATATATATAGAGTACTTTAAGCTTATATATAAAGAGATTATAGAGTAGCCTATAGAGAGGTTCTTTTCTCTCTATTAATAAGATTACGTAATTAGAGTTCTTTAAGTAGAGTAGTATCTATATAGTAATATTATTAAATATATTATAGTATTCTAATAAAGCGTCTAGAATATATAACTCTTACGCTATAAGTACAGCGTAGATACGCGTATTATATTCTAGGTTAATTACATTAGTCTTAAGTACTTTTAGTAAGTATAGTTCTACTTATATTTTCTCTAAAGCTTTTATAAATTATTTAGTTATATATAACTATACTTAGGTAATAGAGGTATATCTCTAATACTATATTTATAATCTATAGTTAAGTTATATCCCTTCTTGTTTAAAAAAAAGATTTCTAAGAAAAAGTACTACTCTTTCTTTATCTACTCTATATACTATAATCTTAGACTTATATATTACTTTATTATTATTAGTAAAGCGCACCTAAAGCCTATAAGTAGTATAAGTATTTTACCTTTATACTCTTATCTAGCCTAGTCTAGAGAGCTTAGTATCTTAGATTAGTTTTAGTCTTATTTTTACTATAGTCTACTAACTAATAAGACTAATATCTACTTAAGAGTCTAGAATAACCTAAAGCTTTATTTTTAGCTTTAAGCCTAAAGCTACACTATATATATACTATATACCTAGTAAGATATTAATTAATCTACGCCTTACTATCTTAGAGCTAATAATAAAGCTAGGCCTTTTCCTATTTAGTTTATATAGACTAGAATATAGTTAGGGTTACTACTATAGTACTTACTAGTATAGTATCTCTTTTTATAGTTCTTAAAGTATTTAATAGTAGACTTATTTACTAACTTGTTTTAGGGGTTCTTTGTATCCCCTTTTATTTAGGCCTTTTTTAAGTTTTCTTTACTTACGCTATTTATATAGGGCTCTTATAATTTTATTATATTACGTAAGTTATACGTAAGTATTAAGCTAAAAGTAATACGGTTTTCTCTTATTACTAAGACCTAATAATAATTAGTAATTACTTTTTATAGTTTAGGCTATAGTTTTAAAAAGAGGTACTAAATCTTTTATTCTTCTATATACTAAAGAAGCTAGTCTTTAAAGATATCTAGATATCTAGTAAGGATTTTATACTTTATTCTTTACGTTAAGTAGCTATAGTATATACTATTACTACCTCTAGGCTATAATTAATAGGGTTAGAGAGTAGGTTTAGTAAGTACATTTTAAAATACTCCTAAGTAAGAGGTTTATCTACGTTTAGATTGCACTTAATATATATATACTATTATTCGCGTAGGTCTTTTTTAAAGTATTATATAGCCTAAAGGACTTTATCTTTATCTACTTTAAAGTCTTAGGGTATAAGATAAAATACTATTTTACATAAGTAATAGTACTCTTAGTATTCTTTTAGAGATTTACCTTTATATACTATAGGCTCTTTAGGGTAAAGTATACGCTTTACGCGCGTATTATTAACTAGAGAGTTTACGTTACGCTTTTAAGAAGTAATAATAGTAACCTTAGAGTTATTCTTAGGGGTTATAGCGTAAAAAGTAGTTTATTCTTGTTCTAGACGTATAATCTTGTCTTCTAGGGTATAGAGTATATATAGTTAAGCTAACTTATTACGTCTAGTAGTTGCTTCGCAAATACGTTCTTTAATTATTACTAGCGTACTTAGTATATAGCCTAGCTACGCGCTACTTATACTCTATATAAGGTCTTGTTTAACTATTAACTATATATTTTCTTCTATTGTTATAGCCTATTATAAGGAGTATATTATTGTTATCTCTAGACTATTAGTAAAGAAGTATTATTATATTAAGAAGTAGCTAGAAAATAATAGTACTTACTATAAGCTATAAGAGATAGTAAAGGGATAATAGATAGTATTTAATAGTACTACTAGTATCTAAAGGAGAATAATACTTACTTTACTCTCTTTATAAGTATTAAGCCTTTTATACGCCTATATAGCGTACTAGCTCTACTTTAGATTATAACTATATAATATTATAATCTTTAGTGTATTAGCTCTACTTCTAACTTATACTAGAGTTTATAAAAGTCTTAAGTATTTAATAAACTTTTGTTATAATACTAGCTAACTATAGTCCTTAGGACCTAATATATAGTAACTTCTATTCTACTTTTTTCTTTATATAGTCTAAAGTATAAGTACTTTGTAAGCTTATCTACTATTATTAGAATTCTATTATATTTAACTTCTAATATTAAGTTATTTAATTTAGGTAGTTTTGTAATAAAGTTAATTGTAATAACTCTTTAAGGTTTTTTTAGTACTTTAACTAGTTGTAGTATTCTATATAGTACGTATCTACTATATTTATTTTTTTAATATTTAGTATAGTCTTATAGTACTTCTATTACTAGTTGTCTTACTCTTAGGATATAATAATCTCTTAGTAGTCTATCTAGTATTTTATTAATTCCTTAGTATCTATATACTAGTAGTTTATAGAACTATTATATAAATTCTCTTTATATTTTATTTAGAATATACGTTCTTTTATAGGCTTGTACGAGACATTCTTAGATTTTAAGTTTTTTTATTTTTTTAGAAGCTTTTCTTGTTTCTTTCTAAATCTATTTATCTAGCTTACTACTTTTTCTCTTAAGTATTATAGCTATTTTTAGTATATTTAGGACTAGATATCTATTTTTATTCTTAACTAGAACTATACCTATAGCGTTTACTTCTTCTTGTAAGTCTAGTTGTTACTAGCTTACTAGGGTCAACTTCCTAATAGCCTAGATAGGTGTTAGTAGATTATAAAGTAATAACAAAAGCTCGTGTTGTAATCTATAATAGGCTATAAATAATAGAAGATATTTTATAACTATCTTTATATTATCGCTTATAGTTAATAATTAAATTACTAATACTATCTTAATAATGCGTATCGCTACTAACTATATACTTGTCCTAATCTATTAATCTATTACTACTAAGAATAATAGATTATAGATTACCTTAATCTATAATCTATTAACGCTAAGAGTCTATAGATTATAGATTACTTTAGGTGTCCTAATTATATATAGTTTCCTAATTAAGTTTGTATTCTTTATATTTATAAGAACTTAATCCTTTAGTTATAAGGCTAATTAGTTCTATCTGTATTTCTCTTGTTACTATCGTAACACTATCTCTTCCTCTAGGTAGGTCCTCGTTTATCTATCCTAGAGCTAAGGTTATTAGCCTACTCTCTTTATTAATTTCTAGCTCCTTATTACTCTCTATAGTTACCTCTTCTACACGTTATTAATATCTTCTTACTAATTGCGTATTGCGTAATAGTGTCGAAATATTTCCTTATTCTTGTTGTACCTCTTCTAGGTTAAATCCTAAGCGCTCTCCTTATATAGTTTCTACAAACATTCGTAGTTCCTATAACGTGTCTAGTGTTTCTCTTGTAGAGTGTATATTTATTATACTTATTCTTATATCTAAGCTTAATAATAATAGGGAGAGCTATTAACTAAGCTTAAGAGAAATTACTGTCTTAAATTGTAGAGGCTAAAGCTAAGTATAAGTAGATCTAGGAGCTTGCGTAGAGTAAGCTAGTAAAGAATTAAGCTTATCTCTTTTATCTTTATAAGATAAAGGCGCTAAATAATAAGAAATTAGCTAAGTAGTTAGTAGCTCTAGAAGCTAAGCTAGACTTAGATAAGGTATTTAGTATTGCTATAGTAGGTCTTGCGTTAGGCGCTCCTATTACCTCTCTATCTAGTAATAGTAATGTTAGTTCTCTTAGTTTACTACTAGGCGTTCTAGAGGGTTTTAACTTTAGAAGTCTTCTAGTTTCTTAGAGTAGTTAAGATTGTTTTCTAGTTCCTATATTTCTTCCTATAGTTGTCCTTTTTCGTCTATACTTATCTATTTTACTAGGTAGTAGTTCCTACTATTATAGAACTAGCGTGCTAAGATTTCTTTAACTTCTTATTCTTCTTATTCTCTATACGTATCTACTTTATACACTAGTAGTTCTACGTTTTATAGTACTATCTTAAGTAGTACTACGTAGAAGGTTAAGTATATCTTTATTTTGTTTAGTAGTTTTAATTTAAATATAACTAGCGTAACTTCTTTCTTAATTTTATATAGTTTTATCTTAACGTAGTCTAATTTTAAACTTAGTCTCTTGCTTTTAATGTTTTTTTATACTAACTATACTTTTTCTCTCTTTCTAAATTAAGGTTCTTCTTTATATTTCTTGTTATAGTACTTTACTATTTAATTATATAAGAATTCTATATCCTATCTTAATTACTCGTATATATCTTTAAGTCTATTAGCGAAGTTTTCTCCTTTTAGAGACTAAGATATCTCTAGTCTTAGTATTGTATATATACTAGGGTTAAATCTATAGTTTATAAAGAAAAGTAATACTTCTATTATCTTATTCTTTGCGCTATTGTATGCTAACTATACTATAGGTAGTAACTATACCTAATTATTCTAGTTGTAGTTAAGATAGTATCTTAGGTACTATTCTACTATCTAGTTTATTCTTTCTAATTGTCTATCTATTTATAAGTAGTATGTAGTAGATATTACGTATTTAATTCCTAATTATACTATTATTATTCTCTATAGTTTTAATATAAATCTTATATCTCTATCTATAATAATCTTATCTAGTAGTCTATATTAACTAATTATAGTTTCTAGAACCTAGTATATAGTAACTTCTATTCTACTTTTTTCTTTATATAGTTTAAAGTATAAGTATTTTATAAGTTTATCTACTATTATTAGGATTCTATTATACTTAACTCCTAATATTAGGTCTTTTAACTTAAGTAGTTTTGTAATAAAATCTATTATAATAACTCTTTATAGTTTTTCTAGTACTTCTACTAGTTATAGCTTCCTATATAGTGCGTATCTACTATACTTATTTCTCTAGTATTCTATATAATCTTATAGTACTTCTATTACTAGTTATCTTACTCTTAGAATATAATAATCTCTTAGTAGTCTATCTAGTATTTTGTTAATTCCTTAATATCTATATACTAGTAGTTTATAGAACTATTATATAAATTCTCTTTATATTTTTCCTAGAATATACGTTCTTCTATAGACTCTTACAAGATTTTCTTAGATCTTAAGTTTCTCTATTTCTTTAGAGGCTTTTCTTGTTTCTTTCTAAATTTATTTGTCTAGCTTACTACTCTTTCTTTTAAGTGTTGTAGCTATTTTAGGTATATTTAAGACTAAATATCCTTCTTTGTTTTTAACTAGAACTATACTAGTAGTACTTACTTCTTTCTATAAGTCTAGTCTTCTACTAAGAGCGTCTATAAATTAGTTATCTTTCTCTTTTGTATATATAATTTCTATATTAAATATTAATAGGAATTCCTACTATCTTATATATTATTATATTAGTTCTTTATTTAGTATAAATCTTATAAGATTCTTATAGTCTATATAGACCTTTGTTTAGTATTTTACTCCTTATAAGTATACTTTCTATTATTTAAATACTTTATAGATTACTAGTATCTCTTTATTATAAATTAGATAGTTAAGCTCTACTAGCTTTATTTTCTTAGAGAAGTATTTAACTAAATATTCTTTTTTAGTCTTTAGGTCTTCTTATATTAGTGCTATTCTATAGACTAAATTAGATGCGTCTATTTTTACTATTACTAGTAGGTCTAGGTTATATATTCTAATAACTATATTTTCTATAAACTTCTTTTTAATCTTCTTAAATACTTTATTACATTCCCTTATCTATTTAAATAGTGTATCCTTTTTTATAAGCTTTGTTATTAGTTCTATATCTTTAGACTATCTTACTATTAACTTTTTGTAAAAGTTAGCTAGGCTATAAAATTGTTATACTTCCTTTAAGTTCTTAGGTATTAGCTATTTGTTAATTAATCTAATTTTTTCTAGATTAATCTTGATTTTTCCTAGTTCGATAATAAATCTAAGGAAGTCTATTTCCTTTATATAGAATTTACATTTTCTTATTTTAAAGAATAGTTTACTTTCTACTAGTTTTTCTAGTACCTTGTATATATACTATACGTGTTCTTCTTCTATTTCTAAGAATATAAGGATATTATCTAGGTATACAAATATAAATATATCTAAGTACTCTCTTAGTACTATATTTATTCTTTCTTAGAAAGCTACTAGTGCGTTTATTAAGCTAAAGGGTATAACTAGGTATTTATATAGTCTATATTGTGTTCTAAATACTATTTTCTATTTATTACCTTTCTTAATTCTAATCTAGTAGTAGGCGTTCTAGATGTCTAGTTTTATAAAGATTCCTACTTTCTATAGTCTATCTTATATTACGTCTATTTATAGTAAGGAGTATTAGTTCTTATTTATAATTACGTTAGTTTTTCTAAAGTCTACGTAAGGTCTTTTATTACTTATTC